>JAPFFP010043689.1:0-13008 GCA_026153255.1 Solanum medicagineum | reverse complement strand
ATATATTTTGCATATTGCCAGTGATGTGATATCGTTTGGTAAACTTTAGATATTCAATAAATAAGTGAGTAAAAGTAGAAAGAGGAATAAAAAAAGGTAAATACATGTAAGAATAATAGTTTGGGTTCATACTGATCTCCAAAATATAAATAAATCAACAAAATAAGTAGCCATGTAAGAAAAGAAATTATATTTAAGTAAACACTATTTTATTTCTAAATTATTACAACTACATCCATATTAAATAAAGTAAATAGCTATTATATTATTTTCCACCCAAAAAATTCATTTTTAGTTTATCAATAAATAATATATAGACTTTTAGAGAAAATAGGGGGGCCCTAAAAAATTTGGGGCCCCAAGCGGTTGCTTTAGTAGCCTTATGGTCAAGACGGTCCTGAATATGCTCATAAACATTAACATCAAGCTTTGTCATTATTTAGTCTCTTTTAGACCAGAACACCTGTTCATTCATCATTCATCAAGTCAAGCAACTAGGAATATCCCATTAAGATTACATTCAACCCTTTTTAGACTTTGAGGGTATCAGTTTCATCAACATCAACCCTTAACAACTTCAATTCAGGATCCGGACCATAACAAGCAATCACACCCATGTGATCAAGGCTCTAGACATTCACCCCTAGTTCCATTCTTATACTCTTTAACCAAGAAGTCATGTAGAATGTATATAATCAAATAGATAATGCAATTTAAACCATTTAAGCAAGTAATTTAGTTATGATGATCATCACTTCAAGATAATATAGATGCAATAAAATAGTTTCAGTAAAAATATTTAGAAAGTTATGTAGATCAAACTTATCACCTTCATTTATTCATTCTCTATAATCAAAGGGGCACACGGAAGAACAATCCCATGTTGTGGACACCCTTACATACTTGGTATGAAGTTTGACACTCAATTTCTCAAGAAATTAACCCCAACCTTTGAACCCTTGCTCTTTCTCCTCCTCTTCACTCAAGATCTCTTCTTAGTTTTTACTTAAGAGACTTTAGAATAGGTTTTTGTAACTTTTTAAGGCTAAAAATGACTTACATTGGTTGTGTATCAAGTCTAGAAGGGGCAGAGAAAAGTCTAGAATGTCCCTCAAAAGAAAAGAAAAAGTTTCAACTTCGGAATACCCAGTCCCCGACACGGTCTGGGCGCGCACCAGTATAATTTTTGACTGAAAACTCAAAATGTTCTACAAAACTAGTTTTCTATAAAAATACACATAAATTACATTCATCAAATGCGTTTTATGTGTAATTTTTCATAAATTACTTTCTGAATGATTTTTTCCAATTCCCGTTGAAAAAATTTAAAAAAAATAACTGTGGGTCCGAGACAGGTGTGCGTTGCGGCCCCAACGCGTACCTTCACTATTTTGGTTTTTAGATTGAAAAATTATTTTTCGACCCGGTTGCTCTAAAATTCGGTCAAGATCGCTTCACCCAATTTTTCATGCTGATCGAAAATTCAATCTCAGATTTTTCATTCGAACTTGGGAAGATGCGTTATGCGCTTGATTACATCTAGGGGCTTTTCGATAATTTCACGAGGTGTTACATCATCTCCCTTTGGGATCATTCGTCCCCGAATGATGAGTAAAGGTAGAATAAAGGCATGAGTAGACTGAAACTCATCTCGCTCCTCACTTGAGAACTCTCGAACCCTCAACTATCCATCACTTTCTACATTTCTATCTTAGACTCAAGAATTAGAATCAACACATCAGTTCGAGAATGAAACTTTAATTTCATTCAGGATAGGGAGATTACCTTCGACATCATCGTCATTTGGCATGAATAGGTGGGGGTATTTGATCTTCATAGCTTCCTCGGCTTCCCATTTAGCTTCCTCAACAAATTGATTCCTCTATAGAACTTTGACGGAAGCTATCTCCTTATTCCTTAGTACGAACTTGACGGTCAAGAATTTGGACTGGAATTTCCTCATAGGATAAGGTATCCTTTAATCCCGTATTCTCAATAGGGGTTGCCAAAGCAGGATCTCCCAAACACTTTTTCAGCATCGAAATGTGGAATGCCGGATGAATCCCGTCTAACTCAGAAGGCAGGTCTAGCTCATAAGCAACCTTCCTATTCCTCCTCAAAATTTGATAGGGTCCGATATAATGTGGACTCAACTTCCCCTACTTACCGAACCTCATGACACCCTTCATGGGTGACACCTTCAAGTACACCCAATCATCTACTTCGAATTCCAAGTCCCTTCTCATCACATCAGTGTAAGACTTTGGGCGACTCTGTGCGGTCTTCAACCTTTCTCTATTGACTTTTACCTTTTCCATGGACTAGTGGACAAGATCAGGCCCAATCAATTCAGCTTCACCAATATCAAACCAGCCAATCGGTGATCTACATCTCCTCCCGTACAAAGCTTCATAAGGGGCCATTTAGATATTTACGTGGTAGCTATTGTTGTATGCAAATTCTATCAATGGCAGATGACCATCCTAATTTCCCTTAAAGTCGAGAACACAAGCTCTCAATATATCTTCTAATGTTTGGATGGTGTGCTCCGCCTAACCATCCGTCTGAGGGTCTGTACTCAGATTCACTTTGGTATCCAATCCCTTCTGAAAGGATCTCGGGAGGTGAATTGAGCTCCTCAGTCCGAGATGATGACAAGGTAACCCCATACAACCTCACAATCTCACGAATGTATAGCTTAGCATATTCCTTAGCCGTATTAGTTGTCTTGACTGCCAAGAAGTGGATTGATTTAGTCATCCTATCCACAATCACCCATATCGAGTCATGCTGCTTCCGGGACCTTGGTAAACCGGTAATGAAATCCCTGGTAAAAAATATAGTGAAATAACCTTCCCTATTCTTTCCCTGGACCCTGCTACTAAGAAGGATGTTCACTTCTTAAAATATCCTATATACGTAGGCGGGAACAGGGGAAGGGGCCAGATTTATCCCGACAGCAACAAGAGTAACAATACTATTTATAATGCTACATGTTAATCATCTCCCATTTCCACTCAGGAATCTCAAAATTCTGGGCTAACCCACAAGGTCTTTGATGTTCAACCTTAACCTATTGACAATTGGGACACTTAGAGACAAATTCAGCGATATCCTTCTTCATTCCATTCCACCGATAGACTTCTCTCAAGTCGTGGTACATCTTGGTGGAACCAGGATGAATAGAATATCTGGAGCCATGAGCTTCGTCCATGATTTTTTCTTGGACGCCATCAACACCGGGCATATACAATCTACCTTGGTATCTCAACACTCTATCTCCCCCTTTGGAAAAAAACATTACTTTTTGCTTGTGGACGACTTCTTTCAATTGGAGCAAGATAGGATCTTAGCCTTGCTTTTCCTTCACCTCTGACACTAAAGATGAAGCAGACACATTCTGAAAATTGACCCTGCCTTCATTGTTCTCCTCAAGTTATACTCCTAGTCGAGCCAATATATGAACTTCCTTAGCCAATTCCTTCTTCCCTTCCTCCACATGGGCAGTGCTACCCATAGACAACCTGCTAAGAGCATCAGCAACAATGTTAGCTTTACCTGGGTGATAGAGAATGTTCATGTCATAATTCTTGAGCAACTCCAGCCATCTCCTTTGCCGCAGGTTGAGATCTTTCTGACTGAATACATATTGCAAGTTTTGGTGGTCAGTGAACACGTCCACATGCACTCTACACAAATAGTGGCACCAAATCTTAAGTGCGAACACCACTGCTGCCAACTCGAGATCATGAATAGGATAGTGCTTCCCATGAATCTTAAGTTGTCTAGAAGCATAGGCTATCACCTTCCCTCTCTGCATCAACACACAACCCAGTCCAACTCTGGATGTGTCACAATATATCACGAAATCTTCCGTCCCATCGGGCAATGTCAAAACTGGTGCTATAGTCAGTCTTGTTTTCAACTCTTGGAAGATTTTCTCACATTCATCAGACCACTGAAACTTAGACTTTTTCTGAGTCAGTTTGGTCAATAGTGCAGACAAGGAAGAAAACTTAACAAATCTACGGTAGTAGCCTGCCAACCCCAAGAAACTTCGGATATTAGTATGACCAGTTCTTAATCGCTTCAACCTTCTGAGCATCTACTCAAATACTATCGCCTGAGACAACATGACCTAAGAAGGCCATGGACTTGAGCCAGAACTCACACTTCGATAATTTTGCATATAATTCATAGTCTTTGAGAGTTTGCGAAACCACTCTAAGGTGATTGGCATACTCCTCTTCATCCTTAGAATATACTAGAATATCATCAATAAACACGATCACGAACATGTCAAGATACGGTCTGAATACCCTATTCATCTAGTCTATGAAAGCTGCAGGGCATTAGTCAACCCAAAAGACATGACCAAGAATTCAAAGTGGCCATATCTAGTCCTAAAGGCTGTCTTCGGAATATCACATTCCCTTATCTTCAATTGATGGTAACCCGATCTGAGGTCTATCTTGGAGAAACAAGAGGCATCTTGAAGTTGGTTCAACGGATCATCTATTTTGGGAAGAGGGTACTTGTTCTTTATCGTGACCTTGTTCAGTTGCTAATAGTCTATACACATTCTGAGAGACTCATCTTTCTTACGCACGAATAGGAAAGGAGCACCCCAAGGAGAAATACTAGGTCTTATGAAACCTTTTTCTAACAAGTCTTTCAATTGTTCTTTCAACTCTTTCAATTCAGCGGGGGCCATTCTATAAGGTGGAATTGAAATGGGATGGGTCTTGGGGAGAACATCAATCCCAAAGTCAATCTCTCTGTCAGAAGGGACTCTGGGTAGATCCTCAAAAAACATTTCAGGGAACTCATTCACAATCGGGACTATCTCTAGAGTGGTGGACTCAACATCATCAGACTTAACTCGCACGAGGTGGTAGATACAACCTTTGGAGATCAACTTTCTGGCTCTAAGATATGAGATAAATTGCCTTTTAGTGCAACAGAACTCCCCTTCCACGCTATGACTGGTTCATTAGGAAATTGAAACTTAACAATCCGGGTTCTACAGTCAACAGAGGTATAACAGGTGTGAAGCCAATCCATGGTAAGTATCACATCAAAATCAACCATCTCCAATTCTACCAGGTCAGTCAAGGTATCTCTATGATAAATGGATACTACATAGTCCTTGTAAACTCTCTCGGCTAAGATAGACTCACCAGTAGGAGTGGAAACAACAAAAGGTTCAAGAAAACATTCTGGAAGAATCCCGAACTTACCAGCCACATAGGGAGTTACGAAAGATAAAGTGGCGCCTGGGTCAAGCAATGCATAACAATCAAAAGTAAAGACTCAAAGCATACCCATAACAATATCTGGAGCTGCCTCCTGATCCTGACGAGTCCCCATGGCATAAAAACTGTTAGCCCCACCTCCTCTACCCGTAGTAGTACCTTTCTGATGACCGCCAATTGGGGGCACTGCAGAGGACTATGCTCTATTGTTGTGTTCACCCCATCTCCTCTTTGGGCACTCATACTGAAAATGACCAACTTGTCTATATAGGAAGCAAGCATCTGTGCCCAAATGACACTTACCTAGATGAAGCTTTCCACAATTACCACAGGATGACTTTCCCTTCGTACCTTTTGTCACACTAGCTTGAGATTGAGAACCCTGGGCCTTATAATTCTGGTGACTATAAGATTTCTGATCATGCCTATTTTGTTGGATCGGTGCACTCACTGCAGAGGGTGCATAGTGAGAGGACCTCTTTTGGAAATAGGATTTATCACCCTTATTTTGTCTTTGTTGGCTAGGCTCATACCCTGCCGATTTTACTTTCCTGCTTATCTACTCTTCTCTGTTCCTCTTCTTGTCTTCCGCAGTTTACTAGGCATACACCATAATCCTGGAAATTTCCATGCCTTGGATCAAAAGGCTGCTTTGCACTCCTTCTGCACATGCCCGCCCAACCCGGACACAAACTTCCCTATCCTCGCCCTCATGTCTTGGACCATCTTCGGAGCATATCTGGACAACTTAATAAACTTGAGAATGTACTCCTTAACGGTCATCCATCCTTGTTTTAAGTTCATAAACTCCTCAACCTTCGCCTCCCTCAACTCTTGGGGAAAGAAATGGTCAAGGAAGGGAGCATTAAACTCATTCCACTCCACATCTCAGCATCTTCACCTCTACTGTCCTCCCATTGGTTGTACCAGACATTTGCAATATCCTTCAGCTGGTAGGAGATAAGTTCAACCCCCTCAACCCCACTAGCATGCATGGCCCTCAAAACCCTGTACATCTCGTCAATGAAATTCTGTGGATCCTCCTCAACTTTTGACTCTGTATACACTGAAGGGTTCATCCGTTAGAAGTCCCCGAGTCTGGTTGAAGCTGTGGGCTCTTGTGAACTGGTGCTGGGAGTTTGAGGACCTCGACTGTTACTCTGGGAGGCCACTAACTGAGTCAGCATAGTGATGGCTCCCCTAAACTCCGCCTCTGAGGTGAGAGCTGGTTGGGGATGTGCAGGGGGCGGCTGTGGGACCTCAGCAGTCCTAGCAGGCCTTCCCCGTCTCCTCGTCTTAGTCTAAACCGGGCCCTATGGTTAAGGATTCTCCGCGGTTGGGGTTGAGGCATCTCTCTGAGCAACTGTTCTTTTTGGCGGCATATTCTACAAACGTCTAACACATGAATTAGAATGAGCTCTATCGCACAAATTCAGATTATAGAAGAAGGGTAATATTTCTTAATGTCCTGTAGCCTCTTGCTTATGAAGTGTAGTGTACAACACATCGATAAACAAGACTCTACTAGACACGACTTCTTAGACTCCCTAGGCCACTTGAACTCTGTGCTCTTATACCAAGTTTGTCACACCCCACAAGGGTACCCTAGGCGTAATTGGCACTTAAAGACTATTGATAGTCCCCAAGCAAACCACCTGGCCTCATTATATTCGTTCTTTCATTAAAATTAATGGAAGACGTAAAAATGCATATCAGTGGGCACTCTATCCTATCACTTTTTCATCAAAGAAACATGGGCCATAGGCCATAGAGCTAGTCATCAATATCTATCAAACGTCATAAAAATGTAAAGAAAACTTAGTTTAAAAAAGGAAAAAGGGAAAAGATTCCCAACATCAACCCATTGTCTCGGTATGTCAATGAAGCCTCTATAGCTAACAATTGAAGAAGGTACCATGACAGGCCATAGCTACAACAAACTCAGAATGACTTGAGTCATAAAGAAAAGAAATAAAAGACACATTCCAAATGCAGGGGAGGGCTTTCGGAGCTAGAAGTCTGGACCTCAATGATTCGCTTGCTGAAATCCTCGGTCTACTGAATTTGCATCATAAAACGTGCAGCGCCCAGATTGGCGTCAGTATGTAAAATGTACGGTATGTAAATGGGCTATAAGTAAGCGAAATAAATAGGATAACATGGAAACATTAACTCATCAAGTATTCATCTCATCTCAGAACAAGGAATAGATACTACCACATTTAACATCAGTCAAGACCCATGCCATCACATCAACATCTAAGTACTATTGAGAGGGAACCTATACGAGAGTTTTTCAGACCTACAACCATCACCTATGAGCTGGTGATGATACAACAAACCGATGTCGTTGCCACATCCGCCCAACACCTTGCCGGGTAGAGGGCGTACATTTATTGGATCCAAAATAAAAATAACATTACATCCTCTTGTGGGACTAAGGAATCATCCGCTTTTTCACGGTTCAATCCTCACCTACATTGGCCACGTATTTATGAGTTTGAGTGGGACTCACTCGTACCCATTTCGGTATTCGATACTTCTCCCATAGGCTCAACATTCTCATAAACATTAACATCAAGTTTTGCCATCATTTAATCTCTTTTGGACTAGGACATCTGTTCATTCATCTTTGATCAAGTCAAGGAATTAGGAGTATCCCGTTAAGATTACATTCAACCCTTTTTAGGCTCCAAGGGTATCAATTTCATCAACATCAACTCTTAATCATTCAATTCAGGACCCGGACCATAACAAGCAAGCACACCCATGTGATCAAGGCTCTAGACATTCACCCCTAGTTCCATTCTTATACTCCTTAACCAAGAAATCATGTAGAATGTATATAACCAACCTTTGAACCCTTGCTCTTTCTCCTCTTCTTCACTCAAGGTCTCTTCTTAGATTTTGCTTAAGGGACTTTAGAATAGGTTTTTGTAACTCTTTTAGGCTAAAAACGACTTGTATTGGTTGTGGATCTAGTCTAAAAGGGGGGAGGGGGGGGGGAGTCTAGAATGCCCCTCAAAACAAAAGAAAAAGTTTCAACTTTGGAATACCCAGTCTGCGATGCGCACTTGGCGAGCACTAGTATATTTTTTGACTGAAAATTCAGAATATGCTGAAAAACTAGTTTTCTATAAAAATACACAGAAATTGCATTCATCAAATGCGTTTTATGTGTAATTTTTTGTAAATCGCTTTCTGATCGATTTTTTTCAATTCCTGTTGAAATAATTGAAAAGAACATAAGTGTGGGTCTGCGACAGGTCTGCGTCGCGCCCCCAACGCGTACCCTCACTATTTTGGTTGTCGGATCGAAAAATTATTTTTCGATCCGGTTCCTCTAAAATCAGGTCATGACCACTTTCCCACCCAGTTTTTCATGTTGATCGCAAATCCGGTCTCGAATTTTTCATCTGAACTTGGAAAGACGCGTTATATGCACGATTACATTCTAGGGCCATTTCGGTAATTTTGCGGGGTGTTACAAATACTATTAACAAAATAAATAAGTTTTTCTTCTATAATTTCTAAAAATTAAATTATTCATTTATGTCAATGTACGAAAACATTCCATGATAAATATTGCTAATAATCACCATTACAACTTAACAATGCAGTTACATGTTATATACTAAAGAAAAATGTAAGAATACATTTAAATACTTACCTATTAAATAATAATTACATCATATTATTATACTAAATACTAAAAATTAGAAGGTCTTAAAATATTACAAAATCAAATTCTTATCCAGTAATTGCCTTTTTTTCTCAGCAGTTACATTTTCTCTTCTTCCTATAAATAACACTGGTTCCCCTGCCCCCACTCTCCCTTTCTTTTATCTTCTAAGTTTATGATGCTTTTTTGCTTTCCATTTTGGTTACATTTTATTCTTATACTAAACTAAATATATAATTGATTAAATTTTAAATAACAAATTTATATTAACTCAAGGCTGAATAGTAAAAATCTAATTATCTAAGATGTGCAATATCTTAATTAATTATCTGCATTTTAAAATTCCTACTTAATAGCAAATTAATTTTCTACACTCCTATGTTAATGCTCCACATTCCCTAAAATTGTCCTTTTTAAAATTATTAATTATCTAATAGTTAAAATTCCTTCCTTAGTAGCAAATATTTCCTACAAACTATTTTTATCTCCACATTTTCTAAAGATGTGCACTCAAATATGCCATCCAACTTTGAGAAAAAGTTCATTTATACCATCCGTTAAAAGTTTGGCCCATTTATGCCATTACTGTTTCAGAAAAGACTCATCTATGCTATTATTTTTTAACTCCGATTTTGCAAAACTACTTAAACAACTTTACACTTTTAACTTAGAGTTTTGGATCAAATGTAGTTTTTTTTTTGTCATTCTTCTTCAAGAATGCCAAGAACACACGAAGAACGCCAAGAACTTCCAAATTTTCAAATTCTTCAAATATTCACGTAATCACCCCAAATTTCAAGAGTAACATTCCTCCAAGTTAGATACCAAGGCGTAATATTTTGAGATCAAATTCAACCTAATTCAAAAATACCTTTTTGAAATTTTTCTTCAAAGTTTCACAACTTTAGGTGGAAAAAAATATTTAAAAAAAAAGAAAACAGTCCCAAAATTTTAAAAATTTGCTTTGATTCGTGTTTTTTTTGTATTAGATCTTTATTCCTTAGTATTTTTCGAGTCTATGTTCAAAATTTCATTTAATTTAGAGTTGAGAAGAAAATTTTACCATTGAAGAAGGTTAAAATTCTCATACTTTGAAGAAAAATTTCAAGTGGGTCTTGTTGAGTTAGGTTGAATTCGAGCTCAAAAAATATTGAGTTTTGGTATCTAGCTTGGAGGAATGCAACTCTTGAACTTGGGGTGATTTCATGAATATTTGAACAATTTGAAATTTTAGGAGTTCTTGGTTGTCTTCATGTGTTCTTGGCGTTCTTGAAGAAGGATGACCAAAAAGACTACATTTGATTCAAAACTCTAATCTAAAAGTGTTTAAAGTTGTTTAAGTGATTTTGCAAAATTGGAGTTAAAAAATAATGGCATATATTAGCCTTTTCTCAAATGAGCCAAACTTTTAACGGATGACATAAATACGTTTTTTCTCATAGTTCAATGACATATTTGAGCCTTTTCCCTACTTTATATATTTACTTTCGTAGCTTATATCTAATTATTTATTTAATTGCAACTGTTAATACTCATAACTCTTATGTTTTTCATATTCATAATCTCCAACTATTTAATTTAAAATTTTATGATATCTTGTGGTATTCTTTCTTTCTTTCTTTTCTTTTTTTTTTTAAAAAAAACTATATAATCTATCTTTTTTTGTTTCATGTGACGCTTACCCAAGGCCATCTTGTTCAATGACTAGCTAGTAGTGAAGCGCTTATCAAATATTATATGTCTACAAGAACTCAAAAAAATTGTGTATTGATTAAATATGTGTTTCCCCTTTATATTGTTTCTTAAGGATGATATGTATGTTGTATATTTTCTTTCATGTTTATTTTTGTATTTTCTCTCTATTAGACTAATTAATGTAATTTTTCATACATTTGCGATTATTGTAAGTTTTTTATTAGGGATCAAACTAGAGTTAGCCATTTGTGATTTCATTAGAAGTTTGATAACTTCTAACCAAAGTTCAAGCCACACATATTTTCATAGAATCTTAATGGTACTAATAGATCTATAAAAATTTACATAGGGATACACTTACAAAGCACGTGTTCAAAAACTAGTATTTATATATGTTTGAGTTTGTATATGTCTTTATATTGAAGTATTATATACATCATTAAAGTAGCATTGTATTTACAAAAATCTGCAACTTCAAATAGTTATCTTTTAACTATTTTGTACTAATTAATTTGGGGTAAACGTGCAATGCATGTTTATGAAAACTAGTTCTCTGATACGTGGCAATTTCAAGTGTGCAATTGTGGACAGTAGCAAACTGGCTCTTTTCAAGATGTTGCAGCAGCAAATGGTTTATTTGGTTTAGGTCTTTTTTTTTAATTAAAAAAAAGTTAAATTATCATGCTCATGACCCATTTTATTAGCTACTCAAACCTAAACTTGTCCATATTACAAAAAGGATCCGGCCCCAGAAACCAGATTATACTTTAGACCCTAAAATATAGGGCTTTCTAGATTTGTCTAACCTTTCCCCTTCTCCTCCCTTTTTGACTGTCGACCTTCCAGATGGATCCAACAATCTTCCATGGCAGTCTTCGACGCTGGTTCTTCCACTTGTTTTTCCATCCTCTTCATACTCTGTATGTTGTTCTTGCAAGTTGCCTCTTTCCTCTCCTATCTCCATCGTAGATTGAAACAAGAACTGACTTTCTCTTTTCTCCAGTGTTCCATGCGATGCACCTCCTTGGTCTATTCCCCAGCTAGGATAGAAGATCTGCATCTCCTACTTCTCTTTTAAGATCGATCTGTAAGTTCCTCTCCTCTCGATTTCATCTTGACCATCTTCAGCAGTCCTTCTTATATACTTCATTTGCTTCTTTGTTGCAGTACATGGTGTTATCTCTATAGATCTGTTGAGATGCATGTGTATCCATGTCAGGCCTGACTCTATTCTCTCCTTTTGGTGATTTCTAACCCTCTTTTTTGATGAATGAAAAGCTATATCTTGCACGGTCTGGGTCTCATTGATTCAGGCTTTACAATACTTTTTTATATTAGAAACTCTTTTACATATCTTGTGGACCTATCCAATACAAAGCTTTAGTTTTTTTTTCCAATTTCTCCTTAACAAGTTTGCATTATTTTACCATTCAATGGGTAAAACTTAACTGGGAAGAGGATTAGCCATCAAAAGTCGATAGAGATCTCAACATCAACTTCAATTAAAGTAGAGACATCCAAGTACTGTTACATCATCATCTAAAAGAACACATTATCTGAAGCAGTCAAAAGAGATATTTTCTTACTTTTTTTAAAAAATAGGGGATTTATTAATAAAGCAAGAAGCCAACACTTACTTGGACCTATTGCTCGAGTCTCGTTATAAAGAAATTAAAGGAAATCTATCGGCCCATATCTGGGAAAGCCCAATAAGGATCCTTTCTTTTGTAGGGTTTCCTATGTTCCTTCACATTCACTTCATCTCTATCTGAAAATATTGTTGCAATGGAAAAATTTACTCTTTGCCTTCTACTTGGGATCACTAACCATCTTCTTTTGTACTTCGTCTTCCTTTGTTATCAGCTGTCAAAGTGAGTATTTCATCCTCTGAAATTTTCAAATCTTTTATATCATGTCTTATACTTGTGACAATCTTTCTTCACTCAGTCGTGCTCTTCGATTCCATGGGATCCTACACACATTTTGTTGATGGATGTTGTGTGGTGGCTAGAATCTTCTTCACTTAGTAAGCACTAGATTGTATCCTCCTTTCTTCCTTTTGTTCTTACTATGAATCTATCTATTGGGATTCTGAAGTAGTCTACATGAGAAGCACTTTTCCACTATTCCATAAAGTGACAAGGCCTTCTACCAGGTTGTACACATCGAAAATGTCCCGAGATTTACCCATTTTGCCAAATCCTTTTGCTAGCTGACTAGAATTGGCTAGATAGCATTTTACTTTTTTATTGCCAAAAAAGGCAATTGTAAATATTGTTACTGTGAAAGCTATATTTTTAGCCTCTTACAAATCTGTAGCAAAATGGAATTGCCCAAAACCCTAGGTAATCTAGGTTTAATATGAATGGAGGTGCC
>JAPFFP010043688.1:0-13009 GCA_026153255.1 Solanum medicagineum | reverse complement strand
CATTGGTAAAGGCTGGTAAGGTGGAGGAATTCTCATAAGAAGGAGATGGTCCCCTTAGATGTAACGCCCCCCTCCCCCCCCCCCCCCCCCCCCCCGCCAAAAAAAAGAGTCCCCGAAAATGTGCCTCGGAAGTGCTCCGAATTGTAATTTCCATATATGTCAAAATTCGTGTGGTACTTTAAAAATCCGACTTTATATTCTTGTTTAGGGGGCCAAATTTAGGGGAAAATAGGCCTAACCCGATTTTAGAATGAACGATTCATAATTTCAAATTTCAAAGTTGCAATTTCCAGTGGCTACTGCGCGACAATTGCGCGACGTGCACTGCCCTTATTTCGGTGCTAGTTTTTAGTTTCGGTCTAAGACTTTTAAGTCTTGGGCCTAAGTGTTCCTACATGAGAAAATACCTATACTTAGCAATATTTTGCCTTCATATCATACAAGACATTCCCCAATATTCATTCAAACACTTAGTCTTATATTTCTCTCAAAATTCAAGTGCTAAACCATTATCCGGATCTTAAGGTTCTCCTTCAAGCTTCAAGTCTCCATCTCTAATCTTCCTCAAGGATTCTCAAAAGGCTAAGGTATGTGGGTTTCTTTTATGGGTTCCTTTGACCCATGATTCCCAAGCCTCCATTTACTTAAATTTGCATTATTTAAAGATGATTTACTTATGAGTCTTGTTTATTATGAAAATCACTGCTCACTATGTTGGGGTTTATGAAATTGTGACTGTTTTACTATGTTTTGGGTTATGAATCTAAGATCAATAGTGAGATTCGATGAGGGGTTTTGATGTATATTGCTTAAGGGTGTTACCAAGTATGTATTGATGGTTTTACAATGAATTTTCTTGCATGATCTCACTCTTGAATTGCATGGTTTTACACTGACACTACATAACCTCTATGTGTTTGATAAAATGTCTGGGTATGGTTTCTTGCGGAATTGAAGGTCCATCGCATATCTTATGAGTTGAATGACTAAATGATGATGAAATGACGATGGAATGATGATGAAAGTGATGTATGTATATGATGACTATATGATGATGATAGGAATGTTTATATGAGTTGCTTTCATGAAGAAGTACCTATGTTGTTGCAAGTAGATTGTTGGTTTTCCATGTTCGTTGTGCTTTGGAGAAAATGGAGAAGGTCTTCCCTTGTTGTTTGAAATGTAACGTTGTGATGAGCTAATTCTATGATCCCTATCGAAAAGGCCATGCCATGAGATAGAAAGACTAACGATCCCTACTAAAAAGATCATGTCGTAAGGTATGGACCCCCTACTAAAAAGGCCATGTCGTAAGGTAGAATAACTAATGGTTCCTATCAAAAAGATCATATCATAAGGTATAGAGACCCTACCGGAAAAGCCATGCCGTAAGGTAGAATAACTAATGGTTTCCACCGAAAGGATTATATCGTAAGGTATGGACATTCTATAGAAAAGCCATGCTGTAAGGTAGAATGAATCATGGCTCCTACCCAAAAGATTTTATTGTAAAGTAGGGGACTTCTTATACTACCTACCCAAAAGACTATGTCTTATGGTAGGGGTATTGGTAACACTCTTCAAAGAGGTGTTATACGATAAGGTGATTGGGGGCCATTTGGTCCATTTCATGAAGATTGGTAGGAAAGGTTTAAGTATGTATTCATACTGAGTTTGCATTCCTTGATCATGATTTACAAGCATGTTTTACCCTAAGCATTGTTCACGCATGCCATGTTGGTAATGTACAATCTCTTGCTATGATTATGCATTTTGATTATTGCCTATCTCTTATTGCATTGCATCCTACATACTTAGTACATTCCAACATACTAACGCATATTCTATACCTACATGATATCACCATGTAGGAATAGGAGAGCTTGAGTATCTCCATCCACGTGGCTAGTAAAGTTTCACTCAAGCTTGCTGGTGAGTCCTCCATTCAAGGGACATTGCTTATGATCTCATGCTATGTTCTAAACTATCTTTCTTTTATGTATACATCAACTATGAGTGTGAGCCCGGTTGCTTGTCTTGGACACCACTCTTATCTATGTAGTAGAGGTGTTGTTGGACAATGTTATAATCCTTGACTCTCTTGTTCTTTGATGTTATGATATGGAAGTTTACCCTTAGTCCCAATCCCCTTATTTATACTTATATCTCGTTGTCATTTTAATTGCTTCCATGACCAAAAATGTGTAATGATATGCGATGAGGCTTGTTTGGGGTTCCTTTAGGTTCTCCATTTGCCGGTCACGTCTAGGCCCTAGGCTTAATTCATGATATTAGATACTAAGGTAGGTTGTATGTGCCATGTGTTGATGGCTTAGTGGAAAAGATTCTTGATGAGGCTCATGGTTCTTCTTACTCTATTCACCTGGGGTCCACTAAGATGTATAGAGATTTGAGAGAGGCATATTGGTGGGGAGGCATCAAGAGGGACATTGCCAAATTTGTATCCGATTGCCATAGTTTCCAACAGCTCAAAGCTGAGCATCAAAGGCCGGGTGGCCTAACCCAAGATATAGAGATTCCTACTTGGAAGTGGGAAGAGATTAATATGGATTTAGTGGTTGGGTTGCCCAAGACTAGGAAGGGTTTTGATTTCATTTGGATTGTGGTTGATAGGATGACAAAATCGGCTCACTTCTACTAGTTAAGACTATATATGAGGCTGAGGATTATGCTAGGTTGTACATTCATAACTTGGTGAGGTTGTACGGGGTTCCTTTATCCATCATATCAGATAATGGTGCCCAATTCACTTTACACTTTTGGAGGTCTTTCCGAAGAGGTCTTGGAACCAAGGTAAAGCTTAATACAATCTTTCACCCTCAAACTGATGGCCAAGCCGAAAGAACAGTCCAAACACTTGAGGACATGCTTAGGACTTCTGTGTTGGAGATTAAGGGTAGTTGGGATGATCATCTTCCATTGATTTAGTTTGCTTATAATAGTAGCTATCACTCTAGCATCGGAATGGCTCCTTTTGAGGCTCTCTATGGTACGCATTGCAGATCCCCAGTTGGGTGTTTTGAGGTTGGAGAGATGGCTTTGTTGTCCAGATCTAGTTGTGGATGCTATGGAGAAGGTAAGTATGATTAGACAAAGGTTGAAAACAGCCCAAAGTCGCCAAAAATCTTATGTCGATGTGAGAAGGAGGGAGCTTGAGTTTAAGGTTCGTGATTGGGTTTATCTAAAGGTGTCACCCACAAAGGGTATGGTCCATTTTGGTAAGAAGGGAAAGTTAAGGCCTAGATATGTGGGTCCCTACAAGGTAATGAGGAGAACTAGTAAGGTGGCTTACGAGTTGGATTTGCCTAGTGAAATGAAATTGGTTCATCCGGTCATTCATGTGTCTATGTTGAGGAAGTGTGTTGGTGATCCTAATTTCATTGTGCCCCTTGATATTATAGGGGTAGTTGAAGACAATTTGTCATATGAAGAGTTTCCAGTAGAGATCTTACATAGGAAGTGAAGAGGTTGAGGAACAAGGATTGTGCTTCCGTTATGGTCCTTTGGAGAAATCAACAAGTCGAAAGTACTACTTAGGAGGCCGAAGAGGATATGCAAAAGCGATACCCCCATCTTTTCCATCCCACTCAAGCCTAAGGTATTAATTCTAAGTCTTCTATGTGATGTCATGTCTTATGTTCGAGCCCTTAAGTTATTTGTATGCATTCATATTTACATTGACAAAGTTCATGGTGATTTTACACTTATGATGAGATTTTGAAAATGATGTTTTAAGTATGTTGTTGCATTCTTATTGGGGCTGATTTCTTCATTATTACTCTTCTCATATATGTTTTTTTGACATTCGAGGATGAATATTCCCAAGAGGGAGATATTGAAATGACTCCAAAAAGTGCCCGAAAATGTGCCTCAGAAGTGCCCAGAATCGTAATTTCTGTATATTTCAAAATTCGTGAGCGATATCAACAATCTGATTTCATATTCTTGTTTAGGGAGTCAAATTGAGGGGGAAATAGGTCTGACCTCGATTTTAGAGCAAACGAATCACAATTTCAATTCCCAAAAATTGATTTCCAGAGAGGTATTCGCGCCCCTAGCACGACGTGCCAAGGGCACGCCTCAGTGTATATTTTGTCAATTTTTTTGTCTCAGTCCAAGGTTTTGGGTCTTGGGCCAAAGTGTTCCCATGCATGAAAATGCCTATACTTAGCCTTATTTTGCCCTCATATCATTCAAGACATTCCCAAATACACTCCTAAACACTTAGACAATATTTCATCTCCTAAATTCAAGTGTCAAAATTCAATCAGATTCTAAGGTTAGCACTCAAGCTTCAGGTCTCCATCTCCAATCTTCATCAAGCTATTTTCCCAAGCTAAGGTATGTGGGTTTCTTTCATGAGTTCCTTTCACCCATGTTGCCCAAGCTTCCTTTTTCTCAAATTTGCATGAATTAAAGTTGATTTACTCATGGGTCTTACTTATTATGAAATTCACTGCACACTATGTTGGGGCTTATGAAATTATGATTGTTTTACTATGTTTTGAGCTATGAATCTAAGATTTATAGTGAGATTTGATGAAGGGTTTTGATGTATATTGCTTGAGGGTGTTACTAATTATTGATTGATGGTTTTACATGGGATTTCCTTACATGATCTCATCCTTAAATTGCATGTTTTTACACTAGCACTACACACCCGCCAAGTGCTTGACAAAATGTCCGGTTATGGTTTTTTTGAGGAATTGAAGGCCCAATGCATGTCTATAGTTAAATGACTATATAATGATGAAATGAACGTATCTATATGGTTTTCTCTTATATAGTGTTGAAATGTGACCATGCCCTACTCGGGGGTTGTGCGCCGGGTAACCATGTCGAGGGGTTTGTACCTTGATAACCATGTTGATGGGTTTGTACCTCGGTCACCAAGGGTAGTAGGGTGTGACAATCCACCAACCATATCAGGGGTTTTGTACCTTGATAACCATGCCGAGAGGCTTGTACCTCAGTCACCAAGCTTGGTAGGGTGCGACGATCCACCAACCAATTTATGGGGTTGGTACCTCAATCACCAAGGGCAGTAGAGTACAATGATCCACCAATATGATAGTGGTCTCTTCTTACACATGCACTATGTCCTATACAAGCATGATTTACTATATAGATCTCATATTCATGCCATATTGTTGTTGCTACTCATTGCCTATGCTTATGCATTTTGATTATTTTCTTATCTTTTGTTGCATTGCATCCCACATACTTAGTATATTCAAATGTACTTATGCATACTCTATGCCTACATGATGTCACCATGTAGGAACCGGAGCACCTCTTGATCATCCTCCATGACGTGGCTAGTACAATATCTCTCAAGTTCTTTGGTGAGTCCTCTATTATGGGGACGATGCTTATGGTCTCGTACTATGTTCTAAGACTATCCTTCTTTTGTATATATGTTGACTATGAGGGTGAGCCCTGTAGCTTGTCTTGGCATCCGCTAAGTATCTAAGTTTTAGAGGTATTGTTGGACATGTTTGTATTATTCTTTGAGCTTTGACTCTCTCTGACTCTTGATGTTTATGATATGAGAATTGTCCATTAGCCTCGTTGTCCCTATCTATTATCTCTTGTTGTATTTATTGCTTCCGCGACTAAGGATGTGTGTATGATATGCTAAGAGGCTTATTTGGTTTTCCTTCGGGTTCCCCATTCGCCGTGTCATGTCTAAGCCCTTGTCTTGGGTCGTGACATAGTTATTGTAGATCTCCGGTTGGGTAGTTTAAAGTGAGGGAAATGGATTTTCTATGTCTGAATTTGGTCATGGAAGACTTGGAAAAGGTGAAGTTGGTAAGGGAGAGGTTGAAAATAGCCCAAAGTAGACAAAAGTCCTACTCCGATGTGAGGAGAAGAGATCTTGAGTTTAAGGTTGGTGATAGGGTCTACTTGAAAGACTCATCTATGAAGGGTGTGGTTTGATTTGGTAAAAAGGGGAAGTTGAGCCCAAGGTTTGTAGGTCCTTATAGAGTTTTGAGGAGGGTTGGTAAGGTCGCATATGAGTTGGAGTTGCCTGTGGAGATGAATATTGTTCATCCGGTCTTCCATGTATCCATGTTGAGAAAGTGTGTGGGTGACCCAAGTACTATAGTGCCCTATGATGTTGTGGGTGTCGTAGAAGATAATTTTACCTATAAGGAGGTCCCAGTTGAGATTTTGGATAGACAAATGAAGAGGTTGAGAAATAAAGATATAGTTTCTGTCAAGGTCCTTTGGAGGAACCAATAGGTTGAAAGTGCTACATGGGAAGCCGAGGTGGACATGAGAAAGCGATATCCCTATCTCTTCCACTCTACTGAAGCCGAAGGTACTAATTTAAGTCTCCTATATAATTTCAAGTCTTAAGTTTCAACCCTTATTTCATTTTGCATGCATTCATATTCATGGTAACAAGTTTATGGTGATTTTTTACCCTCATGTTGAGACTTTTTGAAAATGATGTTTAAATGCATTTGTGGCATTCATGTCGGGCTGAAATCTTCATGATTACTTCTCTTATGCATGTTTATTTGACATTCGGGGACGAATGTTCCCAAGGGGGACATAATAAAATGCTCCAAAATGTGCTTCAAAAATGCCCATAATCGTAATTTTCATATATCTTAAAATTCATGCGTGATATAAAAAGTTTGACTTCATATTCTCGATCAGGGAGCAAAATTGAGTGGACAATGGGTATAACCCGGATTTTAGAGGACCTGTAGTGAAAAATAAATTTCGCTAATTTACGAATTCCAAAGAGCATCCGCGCCCTGGCTTCGATGTGCCAGGGGTGCGGAGCAGTACATTTTCTTCTTTGCGTTGGGTCCACGTCATGGACAAGACGCAAACCAGTGTTAACTTTTCCTTTATCGGCCAAGGGCATTGGGGTCATAGCCCCATGCCCACTTATGCGTAAAAACACCCATACTTAGCCATTTTCAACTCTATATCACCCTAGACCCTCTCAAAATCCTCTCCAAGACTTAACCAAATATCTCATTAAAATTTCAAGGATTTCAAGCTTAACTTTGGAACTCAAGTATTCTCTTCAAGCTCTAAGTTCTCTTCAAGCTCATTTCAAGAAAACCCAAGTTTGAGGTATGTGGGTTTCATCCATTGGGTCCTTTCACCCATGGAGCCTAATCTTCCTTTTAATGAAAATTGCTTGTTTTTAATTAATTATAATTCTACAAGAAAAAAGACTTTTAACGACTATTTCTTATCGAAGGAAAATGAATCCGATTGTTATAGATACACTTATAGTGACCAAATTTTTCCCGGTAGTTATAAAAATACTTGTAGCGACCAAATTTTTTTCCGATCGTTGTAAATACACTTATAGCGACTAAAGTTTTTTCTGGTCATTATAAATATACTTATAGCAACAAATTTTTTTCTGTCGTTATAAATATACTTATAGCGACCAAATATTTTTTCGGTCGTTATAAATACACTTATAGTGACCAATTTCTTTTTCTGTCGTCAAAATATATTAGCTAGTGTAAACATATATTTTAATTAATATGAGTGCAAAGATATTAGACCAAATCATATTATAAGTATAAGAAGTGATGTTTTATTAATCATTCCACTATTCTAATAAGAATCCTCCGTCTTTTATAATTTTGGTTATTTCATAAAAAAAAAGAAAAAAATATTAATGTATTATTTTCTAATAACTCTATCCATCATTCTTATTATACTCAATTATATAATATTTTAAAATATTGTGAAAGCATTAAGTTACAATCTTTTTGGCACAAATTTTTTTAATTTAATATTTTCTTGATATAGTTTCTATATATGTTTTTATTTTGAGACACAATTTATTAATCTTTACTTGACCTTTTAAAGATGCAAGATGAAGTAGCTCAAAACAAGAAAATGATAATGAAACAAAAAATAAAAAATAGAAGTAATTATATTAAATAATAATTATGATCTTATGAGATTAATTTAAGGTAGCAAAGTTATATAAATTTGGTAGTATGTAATTTTCTCAAGAGGATAGATGTTTCTCATTTTATGAAACTATATCAGTGATGTTATTGTTGTTATTACCATATTTTTATAATTATCCGTTTTATGGCATGTGCAACACGTATATGTCGAGTGAATATGCATATTATCATTAAATAGTAATACTATTTAAGCACAGTTTTAAATAAATTGATTTTTACATGAAAGTGTATAGTGGACTCTTATGTATCTCAAGTTGAAAAATTCACATGATTGTAAAGTAGTGAAATTCATCATGAACCAAATGTTGACCTTGGTTTGCAACTTTACTTTCATGTTGATCCATTTTTCATTGTTCAAGCGGTTCATGGTTTCATCTGTTTTAATTAATTCTCTAATTATGTTGATAGTATTTACGTTCTCAATTCAAAAATTAGGGAATATATCATCCTTCCTGATGCACAATGGGTAAGAAAGTGGCCTAATTTAGTTACTTATGCCTTTGGTTTCGATCTTGTTAGGTTCAAATAAAAAGTGGTTAGAATTTACTAAGAGGAAATTTGTGACCATAGTAATGGTTCTTCTTATTATATGTCTGAAGCTAAAGTTTGCACAATTGGTATTGGAGAAATAGTATAGGACATGTCATGTTCAATTTTGGATGCAAGGCATACGTGGTGAATATCTCTCAAAAGCTTCACTTGTTGATTTTTGATGCAAATCGCAATGATCTACATGATAAGAGTTAGGGCATGATATTGTCTCTCTCTTAGATTTCACCATTTCACATGATAAAGCTTAGTTCATACAATTTTTGGTTTAATTCATCTAGATTATGAAAAATATGTTGCTATTAATGCATTTACTAGTTATTATTTTTTAATAGGAGAAGCATCAAGAAATATTACAAAATATGGCACAATCTCAATCTAGTATGGATCAGTTTCAAGCATTTTACCAAGCTGCAAGTGGTGAAAAAAATAAGAAGAATATATGGTCTTGGATCTCAAGCAAAATTATTTTATGGGCTGAATCTTTGTGCCTCTTTGGATCTGATGCTTCAGCCTCAACACCATCTTTGAATGCACAAACAACTCCAATACATATGGTTGAGTTTGTGAAAAATTAATTCCCTCACTAACTGATCACATGCTACCTGCACTTGCTGCACGGGTTTGTGAATTGATTTCTTCACCCTCATCTCATTCGGACACTCCTATCGAGTAGCTATCATCTATGGCACCTTCAATTTCTATTGCTCCTGATCCTCCTACTACTAATATTGTTGAGGTTCATGCCCAGATTTTCTAGGATGATCGTGATTCTCCAATCTCTCTTTAGTTACTTTTGCTCTCAATACATTGCCGTCATTGCAAATGCTTTTAGATTTTTTGCTTAATTATTATTGTGGAGGATTCTTTGAACATGATTATGCAATTTGTATTTTACTACGAATTTGAGACTTTGTAGAAAGTTAATTTATATGAATTAAGTAACTTTTGTGTTTTTATAATATATGTTTGAATGGATGTATTCAACATGTGTGTTGTAAATTACGATGAATTTGCGAGAAAATTTTTCATTGTTAAAAAGTAGAAATGTATCAACAGATGTTGTGATGAAATTAACGACAAAAATATTTGGTTGTCAACAAGATGTGGTGACAAAATAGCTTATCAAATTAGCGACAAAAATCACTAATGCAACAACAAATTTTTATTGTCGCTAACTTTGCCAACATGTAACACTCCACATCTTAGGAGTACTAGTCCTATGCATATGGAACATGAAATCGCTTGGTCAAGTTAGCGCCCATTTTTTAAAGTGCTCGAATTTCAGAATAAAGGGCAATATGTACGTCTAACGCTTAAGACGATCAAGTGTATATAAGTTTTTGGTCAAATTGAGGAGATCATGGCCTTAAATGAAGTGAAAAAGTGAGGTGCTTATAGAACTTAGAAATCTAGCAGGAAAGTCACCTACGTGCTTAGCTTAAATAGGCTAGGTAAACGGAGACGAGGCCTAACACCGAATCTGTCCAAGTCTAGTAATAAATAAAGTCCATATTAATGGTGTAACTTTAGCCTATGTCTTAGCATCACAAATGGAAAATATTTAACAGCCCAAGATGAATAATAAAAGGGCCCAAGTACATTCAGAACTCACTTGATGATTTGGGCCCAAACTAAGTAAAGGGACAAGAGAAAAATGGGCAGCCAAGTCCCATCAATTTGAAACCCATTAAGGCCCAAGTGAAAGGGGAAAGAAACAGCATCACTAGCTTAATAAAGCAACGCTAAAAATGCATAAGTAAGTTGGCCAAGAGGACCTTTTAAAAAGGATTAAAAATAGCTCCTTCAAGTCATTTGACATAGACAAAAGAAAATCAGCTTTCCTAAGTTTTTTTCTCTACTCTTTCTTAAATTTGCATAGCAAACACAAGAAACTTTTAGGGTTCTAGGAGAAGCCCTACATCTTGAAGGTAAAGGTAAGTAAAACTACTTTTGTGTTTAGTATAGTTTTCCATGAAAAACAAAGGGAATAGGCTGTTTATACTTGTGCCGAAATTTTTGGACGAAATGTGTTCCAAAGATTGTTGTACACTTTTCTTGTTTATTTGGAGACTTTCCTCTACTTGGTTGGCTTGATTATGAAGGGAGGTTGTTGTTTTAATGAGGTTTAGTTCTGTAATGATGTATTAAGGTTGCTGCACTATTTTAACCTTTCGCAAAAATGAGTTGTTGTATGATATCATAATTGTGCTCCTAGTAGGAACTTGTGGGCTGATAATTGGAGACTGTTATTTCATATTCTCCATATACTTTAGAACTATTTTTGTACTATTTTGGGACTATTTTTGGAAACAGTTTGGTTAAAGTTAGAACAATTTTGAGATTGTTGACGTCAAAATGTAGCAAAAAGACATAATCTTGTGCTGCATGCTTGTCTATTGTGTTGAATTGTTATGTTTTATGCTTTGTGGGTGGTTGTAAGACTGTTATAGGACTAAAACAAGTTGTACATAACATGTGTAGGAGAATGTGTACTAGAAAATACGATTTGAGGTGGAAAGATTGAAAGAATACTTGTGGGTTGATAATTACACGCTGGCTGCTTGTCCGTTATTTTTTTTGAGATTGGACTATCAAGACATGTTTATTAGCTGCTAATACTAGTTTTATCACCTACTTTATTATAGATAAATATTTGGAGGAAAAGGAAGGTTATTTCAAGGTAATAACGAGGTGGCACAACGAGGTATGTAAGACTACTTGATTTCGTATTACTTGGCATGAAATCCAGATTCTTCCTTGGCATATAGAGACACTTACAAACTCCGACGTAACAAATAACTGTGTCTCCTTTCTTTAACATGGTCATATGCTTCCACACATAGTCATTTGCAAAGCTGCATACATACTTGGATACCAAGATGCATGAGTTCTTTTTGCTAAGTTCATGTGTTGTTTCATCTCCTATGCATTTCATCATTTTTCTAACCTACTCTTTTCATTGTATTATTGTCTTGTATAGTTATTTACGTTTCACATGATATATTTATGGTCCTACAACTCAAATATTTTGATCGTCAAAAGAATCATCTCAAAGGTAAATAAAAGATAAGTAAGTTGCTTATTAATGGGTGGTAGCCCAAGGATGGAAGAATCACCTAGCATGGGTCAATCCCATATTACGGGAGATATCCCAGGGTGAAAGGAAAGCCTAGCATGGGTCGATTCCGATATTGATTTGCCACTGATTAGTTGGTCATTTGTATTATATGTTGTGCATAGGTTATATAGTAATGAAAGGTAAAGTAATAAAAAGGACATAAAGTACATGACTCCACAATATGACTAAAGATGGTCTCTTATCCTTCCACCAGTGCATGATTTCATTTGTGTTTGTACTTCATATACAGTACTTCCCGCCTTAAATATTCAATGTATTATTTTGCACTGGTGTCTCATATGGGGGACCTACATTTCATGTTATAGGTACAGGTGCTAGTACATCTACCCATTAGGAGTACAGGATATCCAGCTACTATTACTGAGCTCCAGGCTGCTTCTGGGATTTGTATGTCTAGAGTTATACTTTTGTATAGTATATTTAGTCAGGAGGTGGGGCCTTTCCCCACCCTTATCAGATACTTTCCTTATCTAGAGGCTTTATAGACTATGTAAATTAAAGTGTGATCATGTCTCGTAGTTTAGACATTGTGGCTTCAACGGCCTAGTTATATGTATTTTCTTTTGGATTGTCATTACTGTCTACTTTCTTGAAAGTGTGTTGAATGTGGAAACCCCTTATAATATTTATAGAAAGTGCATGGTACAGGTTGGCTCTTCCGAGCCTTATCGGCAATGGTTGCCCATCCGCCGTAATGGGACTTTGGGTGTGACAAAAGTGGTAGCAGAGCAGGTCATCCTAAGGAGTCTACAAAGCCATGTCTATGTAGAGTCTTGTTTGTGAATATGTTGTGGACCACATTTATAACCAGGAGGCTACGTGAATTTTAGGAGTTGTCACTTTCTTTTCATTCTTTAGATTGTGCCATAGGTCAAGTATTGTAGGTGGATTGTTTCTAAATTGTAAATTATTTTGTACAACAAGTATACTAGAAACAAGGAAAAGTAAAGGCAAAGGGAAGGAAGTAGAAGTGATGGTTGGTATACCAGTCGGGTGAAACAACGAAATAAGGCTCTGTCATAGACATCTTCAACCCCTCCAGCTCCTGATGAACCAGGAAGTAGTGAAATTCCTCCAGAACTACCTACCTATGCCACCATGCAGGATCTGAGAAATACAGTCTAACTATTGACTCATATAGTTGCTGACCAAGGTCAAAGACAAGAAGGCCGAGTTATAGGTACAGGTGGTGCGAATAGGGCAACTAGCACGAGGATACGTGTTAGGCCCCGTATATTTCTAAACTAAGCATAAGTGTCCAATTGGGAGAATTGGAGGTAGTGGCCTTTTAGTGATAAGTTAAGTGGATTAGTGGGATGGAGTAAATTAGTCGAAG
>JAPFFP010043687.1:0-13009 GCA_026153255.1 Solanum medicagineum | reverse complement strand
TGGATGAATCAAATATTCCTCTCAGGAGATCCACAAGACAGCATGTTCCCTCATCTCATTATTCATCAAATGAGTATTATCTACTCACTGATGGGGGAGAACCTGAATATTATAAGGAAGCCATGGAAGATGAACACAGGGGTCAATAGATAGAGGCCATGCAAGATGAGATGAAATCCTTGCATGAGAACCATACTTATGAGTTGGTAAAATTGCCTAAGGGCATGAAAGCTTTGAAGAATAAGTGAGTGTTTAAAGTTAAAATTGAAAAACACACCCAGAAGCCCAGATACAAAGCTAGATTGGTTGTTAAGGGATTCGGTTAAAGAAAGGGTATTGACTTTGACGAAATATTTTCACCTATCGTGAAAATGTCCTCCATTCATACAATTCTTGGTCTGGCTGCTAGTCTAAATTTGGAGATTGAGCAGATGGATGTGAAAATGACTTTTCTTCACGGTGACCTAGAAGAGGAGATTTATATGGAACAACCTGAGGGCTTCAAAGTAAAAGGTAAAGAAAATTTTGTATGCAAACTCAAAAAGAGTCTATATGGTCTAAAGCAAGCTCCTAGACAATGGTACAAAAAGTTTGAATCTTTCATGGGGGAGCAAGGCTACAAGAAGACTTCCTCAGACCATTGTGTGTTTGTACAAAAATTTTCTCATAATGCTTTTATCATCCTACTACTGTATGTGGATGATATGTTGATTGTGGGCAAGGATGCTTCCAACATTGACAAGCTGAAGAATGAGTTGTGTAAGTCTTTTTCTATGAAAGACTTGGGCCATGCCAAACAAATTTTGGGCATGAGGATCACTCGTCTCAGAGATGAAAGGAAGATTTATTTGTCGCAAAAGAAGTACATTGAACGTGTATTGGAGCACTTCAATATAAAGAGTGCTAAGCCTATTAGCACACCTCTTGCTAGTCATATGAAGTTGAGTAAGAAAATGTGCCCAACAACAAAGGAGGAAAAAGAGAATATGGCCAAAATTCCATATTTATCTGTCGTTGGTAGTCTAATGTATGTAATGGTATGCACTAGACCTGATATTGCTCATGCAGTTGGTGTTGTAAGCAGATTTCTTGATAATCCAGGAAAAGAGCATTGGGAAGCTGTGAAGTGGATACTCAGGTATCTGAGAGGAAGCTTAGATGAATGTTTGTGTTTTGGAGGCTCTAGTCCAATCTTGAAGGGCTATACAGATGCTGATATGGCTGGTGACCTTGATAATCAAAAATCCACTACTGGATATGTGTTTACTTTTTCAGGGGAAGCTATATCATGGCAGTCAAAGTTGCAGAAGTGTGTTGCACTATCTACAACTGAAGCTGAGTATATTACTGCTACTAAAGCTAGCACAGAGATGATATGGCTTAAACAATTCCTTCGAGGGCTTGGGCTGCAATAGATGGAGTATGTCGTCTATTGTGATAGTCAAAGTGCAATAGACTTGAGCAAGAACTCAATGTACCATGCAAGGACAAAACACATAGATGTGAGATACCACTGGATTCGAGAAAAGATAGAGAACAAATCTTTGCGGGTTGAAAAGATCTCTACAAATGAAAATCCTATAGATATGCTGACCAAGGTTGTGACAAGAGACAAGTTTGAATTATGCAAAGAAGTTGTCGGCATGAGCTCTCTCTGAAAGGATGGAAGTACCTCCTTCCGGAAATGGGCCTGGAGGGGGAGATTTGTGGGGTCCAGCCCCATTACTTTCAACAAAGTGAAAGGAAATATGTTTGTTGGTCAAAAAAGGGAGGAATGCAAATTGCAAATTTGCAATTTGAGCTGTAAGCCGTGTTTTTGTAAAGAAAACATACTTTGCCTCTTCTCTGATTGGTCAAGAGAAGAGGTGAACCCGTTTTCTCACACTATGAATAGAGGGCTTCTGCCCTCATTTATACATACACCAAAAAAGAGAGAAAAATACAGAGAGAGCATAGAGAGAAAATAAATATTTTCTTCTGTGAGGTATACCATAGACTATAAAATAAAATAGTCTGTGAGAAAAATAGAGTGTGTGCTTAGGAAAATATTTTTTCCTAAAAGAAATAGTGTGTTCACTATTTTTGGTATTTTTTCTCTGAGAGCCTACTATTTGTAATAGTAGAAGAAATTGTACACTTGTGCCTACTATTTTGTAATAGTAGAAGAAATAAAATTAGAAGTGTTGATTTGTGGACGTAGCCCAAAAAATATTGGGTTAACCACGTTAAATATTGGGTGTCGTGATTTTCCCATTTTTCGTATTATTGTGCCATATGTATTGTGTTACTCCTAATTTTTCCCAACATGTAGGACTATGTATCTCAGTTGCCATTGGTGCACCTACCATTGCTGAAGTTTACTCTATTTTCAGCCCTTTAGGAAAAGATTATGATACTGAGTTAGACAAGGAAGAACAACTTTGAACAACGGCTATTGAGAGCAGCAGGTCTAGCCAACTAAGAAGAAAATCATTTGTAAAAGAGATTTTCTTTTGCATTAGATGAAAGGAGACTTGTTGAAACTAGACCACAATGGAGTGGAGGCATTCTTGATTTTTGGGATGATATTTCCTTGGCATATCTTTCTTTGTTCTGCAGTTTTTGTGTTTTTGGTTGGAATATGGAGAGACTTGGGTTTGAAAATATGTATGTTCATATTGCAACTTTTCTTCTATTCTGTATGGCTCCATTCTGGATCTTCGATTTGGTTGTTGTTAATATTGATATTGATACCATCAGGGGAATATTAGGAGTTATTGGGATTTTTCTTTGTCTTTTTGGGTTACTATATGATGGCTTTTGCAAGATTCAGATGAGAAAAAGATACAATTTGCCTCCTTACGATACTCATGTGACAGTAGTAAATCAATTTCTTGCTTCTCATTGCCATAAGAAAAATTACTAAAAAGTTATTTCCTTATTTAAACTTTAGTTGTTTAATTAATAATTTAGAATGCTAATACTAAGTTTATACTTGCTTCAAATGATGAAATCTCAAAGACATTAATTGTAAAGAGATAAGTTTAATGTTTTTTGTCTATTCCAGTGTTATCATCTTTTCCTGCAATCAACATAACATATCTATTTTTCACTAATACACTACGTAGGATAGTATCCACAAATCCTGATAACATTAATTGATTTGAAGCACTTTCTTCCGCTGAATCATGTTACAATTGTACGCATTTTAATTTAAAAGATTCCAGTAAAAAAATTATTTAATTTGTTTACTCTGTTATAACTGTTACTCTGATTGTAATATTAGGCGTAAATGTAAAATTACAACTGTTTGCATTCAATTGTATTTTATTAAACACTGCTCAAAGCACTAAAATAGTACAAAATATATGGTATGAATTGTAAATTTGTAATTATGTTGTTGAGTCATGAAAATCATCATGTCTGGTCCAGATTAGAAAAAGCAATGTCTTTCATATATATTTATTTCATTGTTATTTATTTCTTATTAATATATTGAGGTATCCATTGGAGTCATTTGATCATTAATATTGCACAATTTTAGGCTTCTATTAAGATTTTACGTTGGACCCGTGTTAACAGGGCCATAATTATCTGTATATATAAAAAAAAAGTCAACCCATAGACGAGCAATGGTAGTTTTATAATTATATTCATCATCCAAGGGTAAATCATTAATATTCATATAAGTATTTGTTGATTTGTTCAATCTAAATTTTCATATTCTTATAATCCTAATTCATTTCATGTTTATTCATTGTCATTACAAACTTGACTATGTTTCTATTCAAGGGTGGGAAGGAAGTTAATTCTAGCACAGTATGATTAGAAGTCTGCTTTTATTTTATTTTTTAAAAAAGAGAAGCTTGAAAATCACAAGAAAAGCAATGATCCACCAAAACCTAGGCAAAAAGAACTGAATGCAATTGTAATAAGAGATGAGAGCTCAAATAAGCAATGATACACCTAATTCGGTAGATGAGACTTCAAATATGATCAGTATGAGAGTTCAAAAAGCAGAAAATACAACAACAACTCTGCTATGAATTAAAGAAATGAAGAGCACCACTGTTCTTAGATTCGTTTTTCTACTTAGCATAATGAGATATAATGACTCCTGTTACATAGAATTTTCAAAATCATAATACAAACAATATTTTTGTTGGCATTTGATATATGATATTATAATATAACAATATCTACAAAGATTATCTTTATTGCTTGGAGTTTCCAACCAAAAAATGTATGGTTGAACATAATCTGAATAAAAGAAATTTATGTTATCTTTATGTATTCAATGGTTTAAGAGTCATATTCAATGACAAATATTATCAAGCCAAACTTCCAAAAAAAGGCCAAACAAGCACCATCACCATTGTAATGACGACTTAACAAATTTCAAAGAAGAATAATGAGATTAATAGAAAAGCTCAACTGAGATTGAAAGATCCAAACAATATTGAGATAAATCAATACCTATTCTAACAATTGATTCCTATGACTTTACAAAAGACAGCTAAGTAAATCTGCCGATCAAATTTGTGACAAAATAGGTGGAAAAGATAGATCTTGATCGTTCATTTACTTGGACAACAGTAGGTGTTAATTTGTATAGTATAATAACTTGTGTTCCAAAAAATGGAAGTCTTCAACATAAATAAAATAAGGACTCTGTTTTGGGTTTGTTATACCTCAGCGAGAGGGCAAAAAAGGTGTTTGGGAGAAAGAATTTAAAAATAAGAGGTAAAAGCCTCAGAAGAAGCAAACCAGCATCAACTAATCAATATCCATGTCACCTATCTGCTTTTTATACTTGAGCTTTTTGGCCAACTGATCGAAGGTTCCAACTGATCATATATCTGCTTTTCATACTTTAGCTTTTTGGCCAACTTCTTGTACTTTGGACCAGTCCTAATAATCCTGTTTTTGATCTTGTACTTGATTTACTTCCAGCTTCAAGTCTTCAATTTTCTTCAATCTTTTCACTTCCTTAGGTGAAAGGGGCAATTGTCTTTCCAGACAGATGATAGAAATAGAATGTATGATTCTTTGAAGAAAAATAAAGGCAAACGTTAATCGTTTAAGAGCTATAGATGTCGTACAAAATCTACTTATCACTGCGAGAAATAAATAAATGATAGAGAAGAAGGAAAAAGAATATATATACTCAGATCTAATAGGTAGAGATACAACTCTATTTCCTCTCATCATTCCACCATCTAAGGAAGCCACACCATCTTCTATACAGGAACTTGTCATGCAAAGGTGCTCTCTAGAATGGTAGACTTGAAGCTTACCAGTAGATGATAAAATAATGCCTCCCAAATATAATACCTAAAGTCATTCTAAACTGCAAATGTTACACAGGAAGGAATGTCATATTAACCACATAGCCCAAAAGTCAGGGGGAACTCTCTGTTTGATAAAGTAGGATGCGAAAAAATAAGTTCTCTGAGAAAAAATGTATAAGGTCCTTGCTTTTTATTTCAGGCCATATATGCAAGGAGTCTGCAGTGATCCCCAAAGAGAACTTACTTTTTTCACACCCTTCTTTATCAAACAAAGACGCTCTCCCTGGCCTTTTGGGCTATGTGGTTAATATGGTATTCCTTCCTGCGTAACATTTGCATTTTAGAACTACTTTAGTTATTATTTCTAGGAGGCATTATTTTATCATCTACTGGTAAGTTTCAAGTCTGCTAGTCTATAGAGCACCTTTGCATAACAAGTTCCTGTACAGAAAATGGTGCAACTTCCTTAGATGGTGGAATGATGAGAGAAAATGGATTTTTATCTTTACCTATTGGATCTGAGTATGTACTTTCTTTTGCCTTCTTCTCTATTGTTTATTTGTTTCTTGCAATGATAAATAGATGTTGCACGATATCCATAGCTCTTAAACAATTAACGTCTACCTTTATTTTTCTTCAAGGAATCATACATTCTATTTCCAGTCATCTGTCTGGAAAGGCAATTGCCCCTTTCACCTAAGGAAGTGAAAAGAATGAAGAGAATCGAAGACTTGAAGCTAGAACTAAATCAATTACAAGATCAGAAGCAGGACTATTAGGACTGGTGCAAAGTACAAGAAGTTAACGGAAAAGCTAAAGTATGAAAAACAGATACATGATTAGTTGAAACCTTCGATCAGTTGGCCAAAAAGCTCAAGTATAAAAAGCAGATAGATGATATGGATATCGAACAGTTAATGCTGGTTTGCTTCTTCTGAGGCTTTTACCTTTTCTTTTTGAATTCTTTCAGCCACACATTTTGCTTCCCTCTTTCATAGAGGTATAACCAACCTAAAACAAAGTCTCTATGTTTATTTATGCTGGAGACTTCTGTTTTTTGGAACACAGGTTAGTATACTATACAAATAAACACCTACCATTGTCCAAGTAAATGAACAATCAAGGTGTATCTTTTCCACCTATTTTGTCACAATTTTGGTCGACAGATTTACTTAGCTGTCTTTTGTAAAGTCATAGGAATCGATGTCAGAACAGATGTTTATTATGTTTTTTTTGTCGTGTTGCAAACCGTTTCAGTAATATATACTCTCGTCGTCCAACAATAGTTGTTGGCTACTAACTTGGCATAGCGATTAAGAAGTAGTGAATGATAGGAGTCATTTTACAAGAATGATAATTCTTTTGTCACAAAGAAGAAAAGAGGATGACAATTGTGATTATCTTTTTTTAACCATAGACGATGAAGGAACGCAAAGGTTGAGTTAGCAAAGAAGAAGAGACACCAGGGGTTGTGATTTTCTCTAGTTTTGTAGCCAGCATCATCAAGGAAAAAATAGACTAAAATGAAGCTAATCTCAGGGATCATTAACATAAGGAGTACTTTTGTAAGCAATGCCAATATAAAAGCAACAAATAAAGTGAAAAACAAATAAAATGAGATTCTTGAAGAAGCTTATAATTTTGTGAAACATAGTGGAGGAACAATATGCTAATCGTCATGTTTTCTAAGGCAAATGCATTAGAAAACAGTTTATATCTCGAGGAGTCATTGAACACTTTCTGTAAATAGATCAAGAAAAATAAACAAAGAAGTCCCAGATAAGGAATGTATATAAGAATGACAAAGGGACGCAACAGATGTCACGACCCGGACCTAGGTTCTATGTGACACCCCATAACTCCATACTTATATGTAACTATGCTTCAAGCTTCATTTGTATAGGTGGGAAGTGTTTACGGTCATGAGAGAATTCTAGTACTTAGACGAGTTCAAGACTTTTCTATAAATTGAGTTTTGAATATTGGATTGTGCAATGGTCAAATTTAAATGATCTCAACTTTTAGCATACAAAGATCTAGATAACCTATGACATACTAAATGAAATCCCTTAGAATTAGCTTTCCAATGCAAATGGTTTCACCATATTTGGAGTTCAGAGTCAGAAGTTATGGCCATTTTACTGAAGACTGGCAGTGCAAAGTTGCACTACAAAACCTCTATTATGGGGTCATGGTGTGGGCTACGGGTCGTAGTGTGACTCATAGAAAGTTCTAGGGACTCCTAAATTGAGACAAAGGGTTACGAGAGGGGTCCTATGAGTCGTAGTACTGTTCACGACTCGTAATGGGGCTCGTAGGGGACGTTTGAAAACTTTTTAGGAAGGGTTATTTTGGTCATTTATCACCCTTTCTAACCCCAAGATTGACGTTTATATAGTCATTTAAGGTCCCAAACCTTTCAGTTCATCATTTTATTGCAAAATTATTCTCTCTAAAAACCTCTCCAAGACTTTGTCAAGATCCCCATTCAAATTCAAGGATCTCAAGAACAACTTTGTATTTCAAGGACCTAATCTAAGCTTCAAGTCTCATTCAAGTTTACTCCAAGAAAATTCCAAGTTTAGGTATGTGGGTCTTCATCCATGGGTCCTTTCATCCATGGAGTCCAACCTTCTCTTTTTTATGAAAATTGCATGATTTCAAGTTGTATTACTTATAGGTATCTTTTATTATGAAATATAAACATAAATTATGTTGGGGTTTCATCAAGTATTGATTGAATATGATTGAAGGTATGCTTTAAACTTATTCCATGAGTTGATTTATGTCGATTGAGACTATATATGATTTGAGCTTGAAAACTATGAACTATGATGAACTTTTGATATGGATTTCATGATACCAAAATTAGAGGTTTTACTACAATATTGGTGGGTTGATTTTGAATTGATTTTACTCATTTTGTTATACTATTGAGTTGCATGATTTTGAACAAATATCATGAATCCACCATGTGTTTGATAAAATTACATGATAAGAATTCTCATGTTGTTTACATGATTTATAAGTCAAGTGATTACATGATGACTAAGGGCTTCAAGCATGTATTTAATTCATGAAAAGTATTCATGATTTTACAAGTATCAGGTTGTGCCTATTTAAAGATTTTTACCTCTTGTGAGTCATTCATGTTAAAACGAGGGTTCATGCATGATTATTATTTACTCTCATGTTCAAGTTAGGCTCACTATTAGAGGTCAAACATGATTAAGAGCTACTCATATCATATGTTATCATGTTTTGTACGAGTTATTAAACTTATGATTATTTCAAGTATTCCATGGAATTAGACTTAGCACCGATTGAGGCTTAAGATGGGGTTTCGACACAAGAGGTCCGTATATAAAGTCTTTAATCTCTAAACTATGTGTCACCATAGGATTATATATTACCCTTGCTATACTATTGGATCCATCTAGTGCATATTATCATGGTTGGTTTGCCTTGGCAAGTAGACCACATTTCGCCGGGGGTGTCATGCCCGGTCAAACCTGTACCAAGGGGGTGTCATGCCTTGGATTCCAAGTTGTAGCTGCTTGGTCTATGTCGGTTGAGGCATCTTCCCACATATGTATGATATATTATGCAAGTTAAGTTATTTACAAGCATGTTTTGTTACAAGCATTGATCATGCATGTCATATTGAGATTATATATCCATTGTTTATGATTATGCATTTTGGATATATTGACTTATGTCTTGTTGCATTGCACCCCACATACTTAGTACATTCAAACATACTAACGCATACTCAATGCCTATATGATATCACCATGTAGGAACCAGAGCTCATTTTGATCATCCTCCTCCACGTAGATAGTTCGATTCTCCAAGAAAGCTTTTGGTGAGTCCTCAACTTAGAGGACAATATCTAATTTAGTTTATGCTATGATGAGACTTATTCATTATGTTGGATGCTTATTATTATGAGGATGAGCCCAGTAGTGTATTGGCCCCTGCTCCAAAGTAGAAGTGTTGTTGGATATTAAGTTTGTGTATGTCTTGAGCTTGACTCTTCTTATGTTTCAATATTTATAAAAGACTTCCCTTAGTCTCACTTCCCTTTTTATACTTGATTCTTATTGATCTTTATTTTCATTTCTGCAACCAAGGATGTGTACAAGATATGTTACGAGACTTGTTTGGGTTGTCTTCGGACTTCCCATTCGCCGTGTCATGTCTAGGCCCTAGGCTTAGGTCATGATAAGGTTGGTATCAGAGCATTAGGTTGTTAATGCTACTCGTAAATCCAACATACATACCACATCAAGTAGAGTCTTGTTCATGGTTGTGAAGCACACCACAACTATGAATGGGAGGCTATGAGGCGTTTTAGGAAATGTTTCACTTCTTGATGATCTATGTCATACGGTAGAGCTAAGCCCTCCAAGGCTTATTGATTCCTAACCATTACATTCCAGAATATGTCTTAAGCTATTCAGAATGGTGGACAACGCGGTAACCATCTCTGACTTGAGGGTCAACTTCCCAATGGCGACTCATCAAATGTGGAGATTCGCAATGCTCTATTGCTATTAGCCAAGGTTGTAACCGTTCAGCTCAACTAATCGGTGGGTTCCCGAGACCTCAAATAATAAGAGGGGGGAGAGAAAGGCCAAGAGAACCTGAGTGGAGGATGCTTCATCTTCTACTAGACTACTGGTGAACAAGTACAAAGAGGGAAGGATCCATTTTGTCATTTGTCAAGGGTGTGGCAAAAAGTATCAAAGAAAGTGTTTGGCAGGCACCAAGGGTTGTTTCAAGCGTGGCGGTATTGGGCATAAGATGAGAGATTACCCGATGGCCTCAAAGGAAGGGAGAAGAAGGCTCCATTTGAAAGTAGGCTTCCATATGCTAAGCCCGGTGGCAATGGTGGAGCGACTCATCCTAGGTGCCCAAAATGTGGGAGAAACCATAGTGGCACATGTTGGAGGAACACGAGTGCATGCTTTTGGTGTGGTAAGATAGGCCACAAGCTTATTAATTATCCTCATGCTCAAAACAAGGTTAAAGATGGTCGTCCTCAAGGTCAAGATGCTAATGTAAGTCAAAGGGCGCAAGGTGGTGCCAAGGGTATTGGTGTTCAAGCTTCTCCTACGTTCCATAAGTGTGGAAAGTACCATCAGAGAGATTGTTTGGCCGGTTAGGGTGCATGTTTTGAGTATGGCGCAAAGGATCATAAGTCGAGACATTGTCCATGGGTTACTAAGAATTATGAGGATGATCGTCGACGTTCTCAACCATACCCCTCTAGGGGTCACTAGACTTGGCGTGGTACTTCACCGGTATGTTAAAGGTTCTTGATTTTGATATGTATGCATTGATAGATCCTGGTGCCACTCTTTCTTTCATCACTCTTTTTGTTGCTAATAAGCTTTATGTGTATCCCGAATTATTGTGTGAACCTTATGAAGTGTATACTTACGTTGGTGAGTTTATTATTGTTAAAAAAGTCTATAGAAATTTTCCCATGTTCATATTGCATAAAGTCTTGCCTTGTGATTTTGTTGAACTTGACATGGTGGATTTTGATATTATTCTTGGGATGGATTGGTTACATGTGTATCATGCTTCCATTGATTGTAGGACCCATAAAGTTAGATTCTAACTCCCTAATGAGGTCGTCCTTGAGTGCAAAAGTTGTAACGTGGTGGTCAAGGGTAGATTCATTTCTTGTCTTAAAGCTCAAAAGTTGATCCCCAAGGGTTACATTTATCATCTTGTACGGGTTAGGGATGTTGAGTCTAAAATCCTTCTTAATATTGAGTCGATTCTGGTGGTCAATGAGTTTCTTGATGTCTTTCCCGGTGAGCTTCCCAGCCTCCCAAAAGGGAAAGAGACTTTGGTATAGACCTCCTTTCTAATACACAACCCATTTCCATTCTCCCTTACCATATGGCCCTGGCGCAGTTGAAGGAGTTGAAAGATCAATAGAGGGATTTGTTGGAGAAGGGTTTCGTAAGGCCTAGCAAGTCACCTTGGGGTGCACCGGTGTTGTTTATAAAGAAAAAGGATGACTTCCTTAGAATGTGCATTGATTACCGATAACTTAATAGAGCACTATAAAGAACAAGTACCCTCTACCAAGGATTGATGACCTATTTGATAAACTACAAGGGGCTAGTCACTTTTCTAAGATTGATCTTCGGTCCGGATACCACCAAGTGAGAGTGAGGGAGTATGATATTCCCAAGACGGCTTTTTGGACTAGGTATGAGCACTTTGAGTTTGGGGTGATGTCTTTTGGCTTGACTAATGCACTAACAATATTTATGGATCTGATGAATAGGGTCTTTAAACCCTACATTGATATGTTTGTGGTGGTCTTTATTAATGATATATTGACTTATTCCTGGAGTGAAAAAAACATACGAATCATTTGAGGCTAGTGTTGCAAATTTTGAGGGAGGTTGTTTGCTTTGAAAGTATGGCATCATATTTTTATGGGGTTTATGTTGATGTGTTTACCGACCATAAGAGTCTCCAATATGTGTTCACACAAAAAGATTTTAACTTGAGGCAAAGAAGTGGTTAGAACTCCTTAAGGATTATGACATGAGTGTGCATATCATCCTGATAAAGCTAATGTTGTGGCCGATGCTCCAAGTAGAGTGTCCATGGGTAGCCTAGCACATATTGATGTTGGTAAAAAGGATGTGGCTAGAGAAGTTCACGGGTTAGCTTGGTTGGGAGTTAGGTTGAATGAAGTTGAAAATAATGTGTAGTGGTTGTTGATGGTTCCAACTCTTCTTTGATTGAGGAAGTCAAGTCAAAACTAGACCTTGACCCCGCCTTGCTAGAGTTGAAGGCTTTGATGAAAGATGGTAAAGTGGAGGTTTTCTCACAAGGGGGAGATGGTGCCCTTAGGTAGGTAGGTTGCGTGTGCCTAATGTTGATGACTTGGGGGAGTTGATTTTGTAAAAGGCTCATAATTCATCCTATTCTATTCAGCCAGGTTCCATAAAGATGTATAGAGACTTGAGGGAGGTCTATTGGTGGGGTGATATGAAGAGGTATATTACAAAGCTTGTAACCATTTTTCACAATTGTCAACAAGTGAAAGCCGAACACCAAACGCTGGGTGGCCTGGCCCAAGACATAGAAATTCCTACTTGGAAGTGGGAAGAGATCAATATGGATTTTGTGATTGGTTTGCCCAAGTCTAGGAGACACTTTAGTTCTATTTGGGTTATTGTGGATAGAATGACAAAGTCGGCTCACTTCCTACCGGTTAGAATAACCTTTGGTGCTGAAGATTATGCCAAGTTGTATATTCATGAGTTGGTTAGATATCATGGGGTTCCCTTGTCTATCATTTCGGATCGTAGTGCTCAATTTACTTCTCATTTTTGGAGATCCTTCCAAAAGGGTCTTGGGACCAAGGTCAAGCTTAGCATGGCTTTTCACCCCCAAACGGATGACCAAGCCGAAAGGACTATTCAAACTCTTGAGCATATGCTAAGAGCTTGTGTTTTTGAATTTAAGGGTAGTTGGGATGAAAATCTTCCACTTATTGAATTTTCTTACAACAATAGCTACCACTCTAGTATTGGTATGGCTCCCTTTGAAGCTCTATGTGTAGGCGTTGTAGATCCCTGGTTGGGTGATTTGATATAGATGAGATGGCTTTGTTGGGATCGGGAACATAGAAGATGGGTGCTAGCAGACCAAAAAGGAAGATATTAAATCATAAGTCCTAGAAAGCGGATATGGTGCCA
>JAPFFP010043686.1:0-13011 GCA_026153255.1 Solanum medicagineum | reverse complement strand
CTGTGAAAGAGTATAGCCTTAAGTTTATCAAACTACCAAGGTATACTCTGGAGATAGTGAAAGATATGAGGAAGAGGATGAGAAGGTTTGTGTCTGGCCTCTCTAGACATGTGTAGAGAGAGTGTAAGGATGCCCTACTGATTTTGGGTATGGATATCTCCAGACTGGTAGTGTATGCCCAGCAGATGGAGAAAGATAAGAGGAGGATAGAGAGGAGCACTTGAGCAGAAAGGCGAAGTCAGTGGGACATGAATCCAACCCGCATAGACAGAACAGGGGTGAGAAAACTTATTTTCAGAAGAGATCATCACATCTCGCACCCTATGCAGCAAGTACACCCGTGCAGCAAACCAGGTATGAGCAGAAATCTCAAGGTTATCAGACTTTCAGAACCCCAGGCGCCCAATCTCAGGCCAGTGTGACTCAATTTATAAGTGGAAAGCCACCTTGCAGCAAATGTGGTAAGCTCCATCTGGGAGAGTGTCGTGTGGGCAAGGATATATGTTATACTTGTGGTCAGGCTAGTCATTTCAGCTACAAGTACCCGAAGAGGAGGCGAGGGGAGGGGATCGGCAGAGCTCAGTCTTCGACAGCACCTCCATCAGGTAATCAACAGATAGGTGCTACTACTACTATGGGTACAGGAGATGGGAGAAACCGTCTTTATGCTATGGGTAACCGACGGGAGCAAGAGGCTACAACAAATGTTGTCACGGGTATGCTTTGTGACTTTGCTTATCATTGCTATGTATTGATTGATCAGGGTGCCACCTTATCTTTTGTAACTCTTTATGTGGCTAGAAAGTTTGGTATCCTTCCCAAGTGTCTGCATGAACCCTTTTCTGTCTCTACTCCTACTAGTGAGTTTATCTTAGTTGAGAGAGTTTACAGGGACTGTGTAGTGTCTATTTATCATAGAGACACTTTAGCAGATTTGGTAGAGTTGGAGATGGTCAATTTTGACATGATAATGGGCATGGATTGGCTCCATTCTTATTATGCTTCCGTTGACTACGGAACCCAGATAGTCAGGTTCCAATTTCCTAATGAGCCTGTCTTAGAGTGGAAAGGGAGTTCTGTTGCCCCAAAGGGTAAATTCATATCCTATCTTAGAGCTAGGAGGTTTATATCCAAGGGTCGTATTTACCACCTCGTGTGAATGAAGTCTGATGATGTTGATTCTCTTACTCTTAAGTCAGTCCCTATACTGAATGAGTTTCCCGAGGCCTTTCCTGATGACCTTTCTGGAGTCCCTTCTGATAGAGAGATTGACTTTGGGATTGATGTTCTTCTCGAGACCAAACCTATCTCAATTCCACCCTATAGAATGGCTCCAACAGAGTTGAAAGAATTGAAAGATCCATTAAAAGACTTGTTAGAGAAAGGTTTCATAAGGCCTAGTGTCTCACCTTAGGGTGCTCCTATCTTATTCGTGCGTAAGAAAGATGGGTCTTTGAGGATGTGCGTAGACTACCAACAGTTGAACAAGGTGACCATAAAGAATAAGTATCCTTTACCTTGAATAGATAACCTCTTCGACCAGCTTCAGGGTGCTACCTATTTCTCTAAGATAGACCTCAGATCAGGTTACCATAGTTTAATGTGAGGGAAAGTGATATTTCAAAACCCACCTTTAGGACACGCTATGACCATTTTGAGTTCTTGGTCATGTCTTTCAGGTTGAATAATGTATTTGCAGCTTTCATGGACTTGAAGAACACGGTATTCAATCTATATCTTAACATATTCATGACCGTGTTTATTAATGACATCCTAGTGTATTCGAGGAATGAAGAGGAGCATGCTAATCACCTTAGAGTAGTTTTGCAAACACTCAAAGATCATGAGTTGTATGCGAGATTCTCCAAGTGTGACTTTTGGCTTAAGTCAGTGGCTTTCTTGGGCCATGTTGTTTCAGGAGATGGTATTCAGGTTGATACTCAGAAGATTGAGGCGGTTAAGAAGTAGCCAAGACCCACTTCTCCCACATAAATAAGAAGTTTCTTGGACTTGGCCGGGTACTATCGCAGATTTGTTGAAGGCTTCTCTTCTCTGTCAGCCCTATTGACTAATCTGAATCAGAAAAAGGCCAAATTTCAGTGGTTTGAGGCATGTGAGAATAGTTTTCAAGAGTTGAAGAATAGATTGACTACAACACCAGTGTTGACCTTTCCAGACAGGACGGGCGACTTCGTGATAAACTATGATGCATCCAGAGTGGGATCGGGCTGTGTACGTATGCAGAAGGGGAAAGTGATAGTGTATGTTTCCAGACAACTTAAGGTCCATGAGAGGAATTATCCGACTCATTATCTTGAGCTGGCAGTGGTGGTGTTCACACTTAAAATCTGGCGCCACTATCTATATGGGGTGTATGTGGACGTGGTCACTGACCATAAGAATTTGCAGTATGTGTTCAATCAGAAATAGCTCAACCTGCGACAGAGGAGGTGGCTGAAGCTGCTCAAGGATTATGATATGAGCATCCTCTTCCATCCAGGTAAGGCTAACATTATTGCTGATGCTCTTAGCAGGATGTCCATGGGTAGCACTGCCCATGTAGAGAAGGGGAAGAGAGAGCTAGCCAGAGCGGTGCATAGGTTGGCTCGATTGGGAGTACAACTTGAGGAGAACAACGAAGGTGGTGTCAATATTCAGAATGGTTCTGCTTCATCCTTAGTGTCTGAGGTGAAGGAGAAGCAAAACCAAGACATTGTCTTACTTCAATTGAAAGAAGCGGTTTACAAGCAGAAGGTGATGGTTTTCTCCCAAGGAGGAGATGGGGTATTAAGATATCAAGGAGACTGTGTGTACCTGATTTTGATGGTGTTCGAGATAGAATCATGGCTGAAGCTCATAGTACGAGATATTCCCATTTATCCTGGCTCCACCAAGATGTACCACAACTTGAGGAAAGTCTATTGGTGGAATGGGATGAAGAGGAACAATGTTGAATTTGTTTCCAAGTGTCCCAATTGCCAATAGGTTAAGGTTGAACATCAGAAACCGTGTGGGTTAACTCAGAACTTTGAAATTCCAAAGTGGAAATGGGAGGTGATCAACATGGATTTCATTACCAGCTTACCAAGATCCAGAAAGCAACATGATTCAATATGGGTGATTGTAGACAAGATGACTGAATCAGCCCATGTTTTGGCAGTGAAGACAACTTATACGGCCGAGGAGTATGCCCAACTTTGCATTCGAGATATTGCGAGGTTGCATGGGGTTCCCTTGTCTATCATCTCAGATAGAGGAGCTCAATTCAACTCTCAATTTTGAAGATCCTTCAAGAAGGGATTGGGTACGAAGGTAAATTTGAGAACCACTTTTAATCCGCAGAGAGACAAGCAAGCAGAGTGCACTACTTAGACTTTGGAGGATATGTTGAGGGAATGTGTTATTGACTTCAAAGGGAATTGGGATGGCTATTTACCACTGATTGAGTTCGCATATAATAATAGCTACCATGCCAGCATTTGGATGGCTCTGTATGAGGCATTGTACAGGAGGAGATGTAGATCCCCGATTAGCTGGTTCGAGAAGCTCAGTTGATTGGGCCGGACCTCATACACCAGTCTATGGAGAAGGTGGAAGTCATTCGGGAAAGGTTGAAGACAACCCAGAGTCGCCAGAAGTCATATGCAAATGTGAGAAGACGAGACTTGGAGTTTGAGGTAGATGATTGGGTATACTTGAAAGTGTCACCCATGAAGGGTGTCATGGGATTTGGTAAGAAGGGGAAGCTGAGTCCCCATTATATCAGGCCATACCAGATTGTAATAAGGATTGGGAAGGTTGCTTATGAGTTAGACTTGCCTTCCGAGCTAGATGAAGTGCTCCCGATGTTCCATGTATCTATGCTGAAGAAGTGTTTGGGGGATCCAGCCTTAGCAATTTGTATGGGGAGCACGATTGTGAAGGAAAGCTTATCGTATGAGGAAATTCCAGTTCAAATTCTTGACCGACAGGTTCGTAATATGAGGAACAAAGAGATAGCCTTCATTAAAGTCTTATGGAGGAACCAATTTGTTGAAGAAGCGATGTGGGAAGCTGAGGAACCGATGAAACTCAAATACCCGCATCTATTCATACCAAGTGATGACGATGTTAAAGGTAAATATTCTTATTCTTATCGATTCTGAATATTCTTTTCCATTAAGTTGATGCCCTATGTTATCCCATTCCCGAGTCTAAGACGGAGATAGATATATGATGGATGGTAAGAGTTCGATTGTTCCCGATTGAGGAAGGTGGTGAAGTTCTGAGGTTATTCGAGTCTCCTTTTGACCTCTACTCATCATTCAAGGATGAATGATTCCAAGGGGGAGATGATGTAACACCCCATAAAATTTCTAAAATGCCCCTAAAATTTATCATGCACACAACGTGTCTTCCCAAACTCTAATAGAAAATCTGAGACCGGATTTGCAATCAGTGCGAAAGACTGAGTCGAAAAGCGGTCTCGACTCGGCTTTAATGCAAAAAAATGTGATTTTTTTTTCAAAGAGAGCCTAAAACAGTGGGGTTTCTATACCCCTTCCGCGACGCGGAGAGGACGTGGAACCACACTTGTGATTTTTCAAAAACTTAAGAAAACTGATGAAATCGCGAACTAGTGAGCAGCATGGGGATGCCATTTTTCTATTTTTATTTGGGAAGGGCAATTTAATCTTTCTCGATATATATTTATATCCCCAGGTCGGTTTTTAAACATATATTTGTACGAAACGGGTTTTAAACCCATTTTTTAAAGGTTTTTACGCTAAGTTAGAGAGAAAAAAGAGGAGAGAAAGAGTAAGGGTTCCAAGAATCTTTCCAATTTCTTGAAGAAATATTCATTCTCAGGTATGTAAAGTCTATCCAAAAGCATGTGATTCACCTCTCATGTGCCAATATAGAGTTAGGCTAAGGAAATCATACATAGAAAATCTTGAATCATGTTTTCTTGAAATTACTTGAAAGTTAGTATTTAATTCTTGGATAGTATCTTGAATTCTTGTTTTAATTATCTAAGCTATATTTTTATATCCAAGTTTAATGATCGTCATGTTTAACTTTTACTTTATAGTTTCATTGCTATGTGACTGTGACTTGATCCTTAAATTTTCTCTCTGTAAAGACTTAAATATTGAAAATAGGGGGATGTCTAGAGCCTTGATGTCTGAAAGTGATGCTTGACTGAGTCTGAGTCCTGAGGTGAGTGTGTTGGCAATTCTGATAGCTAAAGTTATTGTTGATAGAGTTGAATGGGTATAATTCCCTTAGATTGGATGGATAATCTTGCCCGTAGAGGATGAATGATGAGAGTTCTTCATGGATTGATGGATTTATGAGCATGCTAAGTCCTGGGAAGAGTATTAGCATCAAAATAGGTAAGAGTAAGTCCCACTCGAACCCATTAACTACATGGGCATCGTAGGAGAGGATTGGACCATGAAAGCGGATGTTTCCTTTGTCCCAAAAGGGCCCTTGACAGACTTTTGGATCCATTGACAGACTCGTCCTTTACCCCGGTAAGGTACTTGATGGATGTGGAAACGACATCACTTCTTTGCATCACTAGCGGCTCATAGGTAGTGGTTGTTGGTTATAGAAACTTCCATATAAGTTTCATGATGATCGAACTCCGATGTGATGTGAATATCTGTTGCTTGATAGCTAGTAAGGTGACAGAGTCTTGTCCTTTATATCAGGGGTGAGGCTAAGTGATGAATGGGTGATGATTAAACTGTTTCCTTTTTCTTTAGCCCATTTTACATACAATACATTCCATGTACTAACGCCCCTTTGACGCTGCATCAGTTTATGATGCAGATACTACAAACCGAGGACTTCAGCAGCCCGATCATTGAGGTTCAGAGCTCTTCATTCCTGACAGTGGTGAGTCCTCCCAGCATTCAAAGGATATTTATTTTTATTGTTAGATAGTCCCTTTTACTTGATATTTGGTAGTCATGGCCAGTCATGGTACCATTTCAGACTATAGTATAGAGGCTCTATAGACATAGATGTTGATGTTGATGTCAGAGGTTCTTTTCCCTCTTTCTTTCATTCCTTATATTTGAGATTTTCATTATCTATTCCATTTGGTTATGATAGACTGATGGTTATGAGCCCACTGATAGGATAGCATTTATTATTATTATCTCATTTCTATTCTGCTGATGAATTGACTGAACGATGGCAAAGAGACTGAGTGGTCCGCTTGGAGGTTAGCAATAGTCTCCAAATGTCAGTCATGTCTAGGGTACCATCCCGGGGCGTGACAGACCAACATAAGGAGCGGTGTTGAACTTCTGATTCCACTTAACAATTCTTTTTAGAATTTGACTTTTGTTGCCAATCGAGCATAAATTGTGGGAATAAATTAGTTTTGCTTGTTCGTCAGGAGTTCAAGAGCTTCTAGTTTAAGGATAAAAAATATAAAATAAAAAATCCTTTTGAGAAAATCAAATAATCATCACAATTGAAAAAAAAAGGACCTTTTGATGAGTTTTGGCAGCCAAAGACGACCTAGGTCACCCTTTTCGACAATTGCTAAGCTTTCTTAGATTATATCGGTGATCTAAATCAGTGGATCACCTAATTGTTCATCGGATCACCTAATTGTTCGTCGGATCGCCAAATTTTATAGATTCGGTTGGCTTTAGTAAAATAGTTATAAGTTTTTACTTCGAACTCCGATTAAGGCAAAAATATTGGAAGTGTTGGAAAGATGATTCAATAATGTCTAATTTAATATATTATGGGTCACCTAACTCATTATGTGCTGAGAGATTTGGCCATTCGAAGTTGACTCTTCTATGAACTCATACTGAAACTTAGCCGATGAAAATGTTTTAAATTTGGCTTGACCTTGGGTGTCCCTTATGACCTCAAACCACATACAATACACTTCAATTACTTAAGAAATGACCTTAACATACATTCACAACTTTGAAGTTATTGGATCACCCAATTTCATAGAATTTCATATCGATACTCGATTGGTAAGGAAGACATCATCTCAACTTAGTGTTAAAGAATTTTTGTTATCTTAATCCATTTCAAATATGTCATCCCCCTATAGAATAGATTTTAATACCTATATTCTAGGTTAGAATCACTCGGCATGATCCCATATAGATAAGAGGGAAGTTCGGATCTTAGCCTAAGAATTTCCAAGGTGTTACAGAAAGATGCTTCAATATTTTTTTAATTTTTTTCCTATCTTTCTTAGTAGATTTTTGTTAGCATATGAAATTATTTTTTAATCCTTGGTCACTATTGATTTTATATTTCAATAGAACAATAGAAGTATGTTTCTAGAAATATAATCTTTTTGGGCTATATTTCTTGATAGACTTTCATTAGAGTGAAATTATATTTTTATCCTTGGTCGTCCTATCTTTCACATTTCTATATAACAGATGATAGAAATATTTTTAAGGAACACAGGATAAGTGTTACCGGCACTAGATATATGTAATCAGAAATCTACTATGACTTGGTAATAAAAAATCAAGCAGATTAATAAAAAGAATCTTATTAAATGTAGTACTGAATATTTATTAAAACAATTATAATTGTAACATGTTTATAAAATGTCAACAAGTTTAGTAATTTATTAAATTTCAACCTTTCAGCAGGTACCCAAAGCTAAAATAGGAAAAGATAGTTTTCCAATTATCAGTTAAGAAACGCACTTGCTATTATCTTCCATAAGTTCAAGGATAAAAATAGAAAGAAAACAAATACGGTGTATTCAATAGTAATTCAGTACTTTCTTTAGAAATGTTATAATTGTTGGACTCCAAAATTAAGATTTTATTACCAAAATGTGAAAAGGAAAACTGTATAAATTTGCATTACCTTTTAAGATCCAAAATTATATTTTCACAAAATGAGCCATCCCAGAGCTATCATGATAATAATCCTATTTTTGTTCTTATTTGGCTTTCCCCTTGGCCTTATTAGAGGTTGTCTTTTTAAAATGGATTATCAGGTACAAATCATCGACGATCTTCCTTCCAATTCACCTCAACTGAAAATTCATTGTGCTTCAAAACAAGATGACCTAGGAGACCATTTTCTAACCAGTACCCAAAACTTTACTTGGTCGTTTTGCGAGAATATTTTAGATCGTACTTTATATTTTTGTCATTTCTGGTGGAATTCAAAAGACAGTGTATTTGATGTGTTTGATGATCCTGAGAATTGTATCCATGATGGACAAGTTATGGATTACACAACCACATGTGTATGGGTGGTTAAACCAGAAGGCTTTTATTTAGGATACTATGATGAGGATAATGGAACTCTTGTAAACTACAAGGCTTATGATTGGGGTAAAAAGTAATAGCAAGTTGGAGGTTTCTCTTCTTGCAAAAATAAAATAAAAATAAAAAAATGCAGTCGGCATGTGATTTTTTAATTTATTTGTTTGATGTTATGTGTTCGGAATACGTGATATATTTGTTTGTGTTTGTTTGCTAGAAAAAAATATTATTACATAATATTGATGAGGCACTGACATAGAAATATTTGCGGCATGAGTGTAAAACGCCTTTCATCAGTACAATTAATTATATATAATCGAGAAAAAAATATGAATATCTTTTGAATTTTTCTGCTAAATTTATTTTGCCACTTAATTTTGTAGATAATTCTTTACCCCCTAATCTCATTTCAAGTGAATTTAGTACCATTCAAATAGATAAAAACTGAGCGCATAAATAATAAAAAACATAAATCGAAAAAGGTCCGAACCTTCCACCCCCGCACCTTTTTTTAGCCAATAATTTTCCTTTCCTTCTTCTTCCCCAAGCCTGATCACCTCTTGTTTTTCTTCTTCTTCTTCACACCCAACACACTGAGATGTCTGTTCCACCCCTTCTTCTTCCTCACACCTTAACACTCTCTTGCCACACCTCCCCCACCCCTTTTTTCCTTTGAAAACCCCGAACTCCACCTTTTTTTCTCCTTCTCCCCCCTCCCCCAACCCTCTTTTTTCCTCCGTATTTGAATTCCCCAACTACACCCCTTTCTCCTTTGAGCATCACATCACTTCTATTATACGGAAATTGGTCAATTTGTAAATGAGAGAAGAGAAAAAAGAGGGAAAAATGAACCAAAAAAAAATAAAATCTTGTTCTTGCTCCAAAATAACTGTGGGTTGTTTTGTTATTTGTGATAAACTTGAAGCATTGTTTAATGAAAAATTTAAAACTAAAAACAGAATCTCAAATTAATTTTTTTGTTGTTACTATTATATTTATTTTAAAACTAAACAGGCATGATCCGTGCTCCAACAATAAATAAATAACTGTTGTCATAGCTCATATCAAGCTATTACACTACAGCAATTCATTTGTGGCTGGATGCTGAATATCATACAAAATGATTGATAGAAAGAGCTTAGAGACAGTTGATAATATTTGATATGTTGAATAGCCAAGAAGTCTTTTGACAGGCTAATAAGAATATATAGTAACATTTCACATGATAATTACATATATCATGTGGTTTGAAAAAAACTTCAATTTGCAGTTTGCAGAGTTTCTCATCCATTGTTGTATACATAATGCATTTAATAGTATTGTTGGTGTAATATATTTATAATACAATAAATTATAGTATAAATAAAATGATAAAATTCAATAAAAATTATTGAGCTGAGGCGCGGATATCTTGTTCTCCATATTATACCCTTTACAAAGGAAGAAACATCACTATTTATAGGTGAGAATCATCCTTGTCTTGAATATGATTAATGTGGATAACCAAGTAGGTAAATAAATAAGAGAATTATGCCTTGGAGGTTACATGTGTTACGAGGCATAAAGAGGAACAACATGGTTATATGAATTACAAGACACTAAAGTGAAATAATGTTAAATCTCCTATTTGATATCCACATATTTTCAAACTGTTACAAAAAACATAAATCTCTTTAAAATTGTTGGTGTAATATACCATATATACAATAAATTACAGTTCAAAATAAAATGACAAAATTGAATGAAAATTCATTCAGGCTGATGAGGCGCGGATATCTGGCTCTCTTTAAGGAGATTCAAGCCCACTGCGGCATAATCTACACCGATCCAGCAGTAATACTCTTGACTTGTCCCCTCCAGGATAGAACAACCAACAACTTCGTATGACTCAAACAACTCTAGATTAGTTGAAGAGTTCAAAGCTCCACAAAAAATACACCTTCCTTCAACATATAAATACTCTCTTTTTTATATAGTGAATATAGTTAAAGACTTAGAATATTTTTCATTAGCCTAAACTCTCTCTTTCACTATTGAACATTTCTCTAACTTCATTACACACTATAATATTTATCACACTTCTTATTTTTCTTGTACACTTCTTCTCCCAAAAACAAAGAAAGATCGTAATATTTGTAGGTGAGGAATTCTTCCTTGTCTTGAATTAGAAATTAAGAATAAAGTGGATGATAATATAGGTGTATGAATAGAGGAATTATGCCTTGTAGGTTACATGAGTTACAAGGCATAATGTTGTAGAACATGGGTTGGTTGTTACAGGAGTTACAAGACTCTAATGGTCACATAAGTTACATAAAACTTATGACTATAAGAGTTACAAGAACTAATGACCATTCTACCATAATTTATACCTACTAAGATATGCACTTAATATTTTATTTTAATAATAAAATGCATATACACCAATAAATATTGAGTTTGCAGCAACATCAGACATATACCACTCTTACATTGAGTATCCTATTTTGTATATCCCTTCTAAAAGAAAATTCCTTTAGCTTCATCTTTTAGAGGATATTTCTTGCAAAATTTGACATGCAATATCTTCAGTATATTAGCTGGAACAGTCCCATGTTCAATACAACTATTTCATGGTCTATAACTATTTTTATTATTATGAGTATGTCAATAATTATTGTGTCAAGTTATTGCTTCTAACTAAAATTCAGTATCAATAATATCCAATTTAGATACTTAAAATATCACAAAAAGATAAGTCATTAAAACATTAAATCTAAAGGTGAAGTGTTCTCTAAGTTTTCTGTTCTAATATTAGAGTTTCAACTTTTATCCATGATTGCTCAATACAAGTACGATAGCCAAATCAATCATTGTGCATCATCAATACACAAAATGGAGCATTTAATTATTTTTCAAGAGAATTATACCCAAAGTTTAAAGATTTTGAAAAATGTGAAATTATACTTGAAGTCTGAACATTGAAGAATGCTCAATCAACTCATTTTCATGATTCAACCATCTTATAATTCGGATTTTGCAAGTTAAACAAATTTTTGCTTGTCACCTTTCTTTAAATTGCTAAACTAATAGATGAATTTTATTTTTTTTGAAATGTGATACTTGTTGGAATGTTGGCCATATTCCATGCATAGTGGTCTGTAACTTCCGTAACCTCCATGGATATGGCTTGTAACTTCCATAGAAGTTGCAACTATCACTACATCCACTACCCATGGAACTTACATAATCACATCCATTAATCCAATAATTCTTTAACTTCCCCACTACTCCATTGTTCCACTATTCTTCAACTTCCCACTAACTTTCCACTAACCACTAACTCCCCACTACTATTCTTGATCATAGAATATCTATAAATAGGGGTACATGTGGTTAAAGGTCCCTAAGCACAAATCTCTTTCTACACTCCACACCATCTTGAGTGAGATTTGAGTGAAAACTTACCGGAAGGCAAAAGATAAACGACGACGATTCGGACTGCGTTGCCAACAATGGCCGAGGTATATCAATCTACTTCTGTTGTGCTATTACTCAATGTTTCTTTACATTTGGTATCAGAGAAATTATTATACCTTTGCCTTGTTGGTTTTTCGGATTTGCAAAAGTCATTCAAAAATGGATCTTAAATTTTAAATCTTATTTTAAAACTTTTGGTGCAACCTAATGTTAGATATCTTATGAAAATCAATTTTCAAATAGTCATATGATTTTGAACATTATATATGGTTACTATACTAAAATATTTTTTGAGTTGTTGTTTATCTATCTAACACAACTATAAAATTTGAACATTATATAGGCACCACTCATTACTAACGAGGATAACTATGCACGATGAGAGAGAATGAATAAAAAGAAGTTTTCTAACAGTCTTCATAGCCTCTCAAAGATAAATACAAACGTCTTCCCGATCCTCAAGACTCTATTTAGACTTGGCTTGTACACACGTGAGACCTATGAACCTAGGGCTCTGATACCAACTGTCACAACCCAAAAATGGGCATGAGGGCACATACTCAATCCCACTAGAACAAGTCGGCCTTAACCCAAAGGGAAAATAGACATAACGTGCGGAAGTAATCAAATAGAGTAGATAAATAAAGCTGAAAAGTTCCATAAACTCAAATACCACCCAAGGATTAGTTGTCACGTATACAAGACACTATGAATACAAAAAATTCAAAGAAATACAAGTCCAAAATATCTTTCTTCTCGAGTAGAATAAAGCACAGAAGAAATCAGGAACAAGAGAGGCATTTAGATGACAACACCTACCTCTCTATGTTTACTGGGAAGCCTAGGATGATCAAGCAAAATACTATTCACTGCTCAAGCTCACAACCTAAACAAGTGTAAAAATAAGGGGGAGTACCAAATACAACGCGGTACCCAGCAAAGTCAACTAGCAAAACAAAGTAAGTCAAATAGAATACACAAACTCCTTTCATCCCAATCGACCTCCATGACTACAACTTGCACAGAAAGAGTCAGTCCAGCCTAGCAACACATAATAATAAAGATAGTATTTCACAATATCAAAATTCCAGAGCATAAGCTACAACTCACAAGAGATAACGCAATCAATTGTATGAATGACATCATGTTATGCAAGAATATGCAATGATGAGATGCAATGTTTATGTAATAATCACCGGCAATGACCTTGGCATCACATCATCACTGATAATATCTCAACATCACATCATCGCCAGTAAAGACCTCGGCATAATATTATCGCCGGCAAAGA
>JAPFFP010043685.1:0-13011 GCA_026153255.1 Solanum medicagineum | reverse complement strand
ACTATGAGGAGGACACTTGCTTCTTTGTTGACCAGACAGGGGGTTTTGCAGACTAATGCCCAAGTGTCTGACTAGGACTATTGGCGCCAAGGTCAAGGAAACCAAGTTTGGAACTACAATCGAGATAGAGCTTTTAGAGATAACCATGGATGAAATTATGATAGGAATTGGGGCCAAGACAGAGAAGCAGATTGGGGTCGCAGAGATGGCTACAGAAATGGTCCTTATGAGCCACCACACAATTGTGATATTGGTGCTAGTAGCTGTAGAGTTGAGGAAGTGTTTTATTGCCTGTTGAAGAAAGTTGAGCCATTGGATGAAACTCTAAGGCAGATGAAATCTAACTTCTCCAGCATAAATCAGAAAATTGAGTCTCATTCTATTGCTATCAAACAACATAAGCAACAGTTTGGTCAAGTGTCAACTTAACTCATCCAGCGTCAGAGAGGTACACTGCCTAGCAACACAGTTCAGAATCCAAAGAATGAAGAGAAATGCATGGCTGTTACTACTCATAGTGGCAAAACCACTATTGATCCTCCCATGCCAGTAGATGGGGATGATGATCAAGAGGAGACGATTGAGTTCAAGGATGTGGATACTGGAGATGATCATGGCAAGGATGGGGTGACTGATGTTGTAGATACACCACAAAAGGTGAAGCCCATTCCTAGACCTCCTCGTACCTTACCTCAAGGAATTAAAAAGAAAGAGGAGGTGGGCAAATTCAAACCCTTTCTATCCATGCTGAAACAACTCTCCATCAACATTCCTCTCTTTGAGTCATTGGAGATGATGTCAGGGTATGCGAAGTTTATGAAGGACCTAGTTAAAAAGAAGCATACAATGAGTTAGGAGCTCTCCCAAAAGCTTCAGCAATGCAGTGCAATTTTCGCGAGGTCCTTGGTGCAAATTCGAGAAGATCCCGATTCTTTTACTATACCCTATACTATTTGAGATGTGGAGTTTACAAGGGCATTACATGATCTCATTTCCAGCACAAATTTAATGCCCTTTGTGGTCTTCAAGAAGCTAGGACTTGGAGCCCATACTTCGATGTGCATGCGATTGTTGATGGCTAACCGCATGGTGAAAAATCCTATGGTGATACTTTATGATATGCTTGTCAAAGTTGAGAAATTCATATTTCCCTCATAATTTGTGATCCTAGATTGCAAGTATACTTTGATATCCCAATCATCTTGGGAAGGCCATTCCTAGCCACTAGTTAGGCACTAGTGGATGTGGAAGCTCATTAACTCAGGTTTAGATTGAATGATGAAGAAGTTGTCTTCAATATCTGTCAGTCAATGAAGAGGTCAAATGATCTAAAGAATGAGGCATGGACACTTGGTGAAGTCTGAGTACCCAAGTTGTCAATGTTGTGCCGTGATAATAAATTTGGCGTTGCTTGGGAGGTAACCCAAGGTACACCGATGCTTAGGTGCCCAGGTATGTCTTTTTGACCCCGGTACTTTATTTCTCATTTTTTAGTGTGCATTGAGGACAATGCACATTTTTTCGATGAGGTATGGGTTGTTATAGCCTGCAGTGAAATCTGAGTAGTGTTGGCCTATAACTATCCCATGTTTTGAATCCTAGAAGTTTTCTTGCTTGTGTTCTTTTTCCCCGTAGATACTTAATTTATATTGAATTGGTATGTTTAGGATGTGTAGGTAGTATTGATAGAATATAGTACTGATATATGTGGCATACATGTGTTTTTGTGCTGTTTTTTGTGAAAAATGATACCCTCAAAAAAAATTTCACATTAGTTAGTCTAGATAGCAACCATGCATGTTTGATTGTGTTGGCAGTGCTTGTTCTGATAAATGAGGATAAAATTGAGATGAAAAGCCTAATTTGAGAGTGTATGTTGATAACGTAATCAGCGACATGTGAGTGAGCTTACTTTGCTAAATTCATATGTTGTGTATCAATTCAGAACTTGCTCTTTTACTCTGATTAGACTGTAGGTTAGTTGGTCATGAAAGGATCTTAGGCTATTGTCCATAACAATCCACTTAGCCTAAATAACAAACTAAACGTGTAAAAAAATCTCTTGATCCTAATGTTTGAGCCTTACATGTGCCTTTTCTTTGTAAAAACCCAGTAACCTAGCCTTATTAGATGTAAAATCATGAGATTGGCCCAAGTTCTTCCTTGAATACTATGCACCTTGATTGAGGCAAAAAGCCTAAAGTTGAGGGTGGCTACAAAAAATCACCCTGGTTTCTAGGTTGATATTATGCACCTCAACTGAGGCCAAAAGCTTGAGGGTGGCTGGTGTAAAGGTAAACATAAAATGAGGGGGAAAGCTAGTGATACTTGGAAAAGGAGAGAACAAAATGTGTACTGGGTGCAATAAAAATGAGTAATGCTTTAGCAATGAGATAAAAAGAAAAATGATGTGCAAATACAAGGCAAAAAGTTGAAAAATGAAAATAAAGCATCCAAAAAAGCTTGAAATGGGAGAAAGGGAGATGAGATGAAAAGTAACAGTGTTGGTAAGGCAAAAGTGTATAAAAATGTAGTGTCAAGGAGTGTCATTAGTCACTATGTTGCCAAAAAACGTACCAAAGCCCCTTGAGCCTACGTTATAAGCCGGTAAAGTCTTAAAGTGATCCTAGTCCAAGTAGTCAAAGGTCATAGTCATGACTATAGGTGCAAGCATATGGTACTGAAAATGATATTTGAATTTCTTTTGAGAGAGTGAATGATTTTGCATAGTCCCAAGATTATACATGAAAACATCATTGTGAGTGATATATGGGACTTATTTCTATGAGGGCACTTGCATTGCATTGTTAACACTAGACTAATTCAGTGATTGTGGCTAATTGATAATTACCTTGCTTGTCATAGTTGCGTTATTGCACACATTGATCTATGATGTTTTGCTGGACAGCTATCTGATGTGTTTTGGAAGTGGTGTGGATATCTGTGCTTATGTTTGATGTGATGCATGCCATTATATTGAGGTCTGTGTGTTACTATGATGCTTGTGTAGATTGAGTCAGTTACTTGAGGACAATCAACCATTTTAAGTTGAGGGTGTTGATTTGCTGTCAAAATACAACCCTTTTAATGCTTAAAACTTTGAATTTTGTGTGTTCTCAATGCAATGTACTTCATGTGTTTTTATGTTTGTTTTGCTGGACATATCAGGGTTGGCACTATTTTTTGGGCAAAGTGTGCAGAAGTTGCCGAAAGTGAAGTTCCATGAGACCCTTTAGGGGGCAGTAGAGTATTCTAAGAGCCTTACAGCTGGTTTCGCGTACAATTCCAGCAAGGGGTCTGTTTCTAAAGTTGAGTCTACGAACATGCAGACGAGTCATTGACTTGGTATCGTGCCCTGAGGATCAAAAGGTGGGGACTTGCTGAAAGTGCATCTGACAAAACCCCCTATGAGTCATAGAATATTATATGGACTGTAGAGGGGTGTCGTAGAAGACAGTCCCAAAATTTAAGTAGCAATCCATGAAAGCCCAATTACGGGGCATAAACTATTACATGGCTCGTAGAGACCCTCATAGAGCCTGCAAACCTAGTTATTGTAATTCATTTTGGTTTTGTATTTTAAACACTATTAGAGAGTTTGAGAAGGACTTGTAAAACTTTACTTCTTCTTTTACTTTCAATCTTGTGATTCTCATTAAAGAGTTTGGATTTCTTGTGCTTAGTTCTCTTGTATAAGTGCTTAATTATATTATTCAAATTGATAAGTCTTGCATTTACATAGATCATGAGTAGCTAAATCCACAACTAGGTTTGTGGGAACCATGAAGAACTAACAAGGTAAAACCGGATAATTCTTAATTCTTAAAAAGTGGGCATGCATGTATTAATCAATTTTCTTTGTATTGAATGCTTTCTAGTGGTGGCCAACATTAGAACAAGCCTAGAGTTACTGATTGGATCATGGGAGTAATGAATAGGAAAAAAGGTTAATTAATAGGATTCGATTGTTGTTCTCTAGAAATCAACCGAACTAGGCCAAGAGGAGGTTATACTGGAACAATAGGTAAAGGTAGGTAATGTCACACTGTGAGGATTGACCAAATCACATAGTGAAATTCTTCTCTCGCATGGGACAAAGGGTTTGGTATACTTAACATATTATTCTGCATGCTACACACTGGTAAAGAATTTGATTATCTAGTAATAATGAGTTGGGAATCATGGGGAACACAATACCCTAGTTCTTCTTCATATTGGTTTAATACTTGTCTTAGCTTAGAATTACTTTTCATAGTTATTATAAACCCACACACCCCTCCCTTTGGGGAGATAAGTTGGTTAATCAACCCGAATTGCAATTGAATTCTTCATATCATATTTCCTATGGGTTCAACCCTAACCTTGGTTAGATTATACATCTTGACAACGACCGCTTTAGCGTAAAAAGGGAGGTGTAACTTGGATGACATTTGGTAGAAATTCAACCTTAACATTATCATAAACATTAGGGTCTTCATCACCCTCTTTATTATAGCATCATTATGGTCATGATTATCATCATCATTTGAAACATTCTTTTCATACATGTGGGCTTGCATGATCCAAAATAGATCGCAAGTAAAAAAAGATAAATAAAGTAGAAACAGACTCAAAAGATACAAGAAATCTCCCAAAACCTGGAGTCATGAGTATAAGAGCATCTAAAATAGTATTGAAAGGTAAACACATATATCTAGAAAAAGTACATGCTGCCTCAAAATATCTGATACATAGTCTGTGTGAAAAGAAATAAAAAAGTATCCAAAGATCAACGATGACTAGGAGTCTAAGCCTTATCGTTGAGTTGTGGATGGTAACAATAGCACTCGGACGGAAAGCTCAACTACTCTATCCTATACCCTGTGCATGATCTGCAAGAAATAAATAAAGCAGGGGTGAGTACACTGAAATATATGCAATAGGTTCAACAAACTGGACAAGAGAAATCAAATCAAGTAAGCAATAATGAAGAACTCTATCCCTGCATCCAAAAAGGTTAGCACAAGATAATAATAAACACAATAGTAATGAGCTATAATATCCTTAAGGATCCATGATGCCATGCAACTACCATATGAAATATAATGCACAACTCATCAAGCCAAATACCAAGGTTGTCATAGCCTTCACACCTGTGCATAATCAAGTAATATCAATATGCCACAACCTGGCCACTTGCCCGTGGTCAAGTAATAATATGATCCCAAGTCCTTACTACTTGCCTGTGGTCAAGATATGTAATGTATGAAACTCGCCCTTGCCTCCTTCCTTGGTCAAGGGGGTGGTACCAGTATGAATCATAATGCCCTTGCCTCCTACCCACTGTCAAGGGATTTTACAAGCAACTCACAACAGATATAAATTAACAGTGCAACCCAATGATGCATGTAAACATGAAAATAGCACCAGAGCAGAAATACTAATGTATGAAACTGATAAAGAGCATGTACCAAAGGAATAATATCAAGTGTCACAGCTAATACCAAAACCATCATTATATTTTAGCTCATCATAATTATAGCAATAATCAAGAATGTTGATATCGCCCAAGTTACACCTCCTTTTATAGGATAAAGCGGTAGCTATTAAGAAATAGAACCTAACCAAGGTCAGGGTCAAACACTCAGGGAATACGTAGAGTCAAGAGAATTCCATGATCGCAATTCGAATGATTAACCAACTTACTTCCCCAGAGAGAGGGGTTTGCAATAATCAATCAAAAATAAAACTGAACTAACACAAGAGAAATCAATATGGATAGAAACTAGGGTATTGCCTTCCCCATGATTCCCTAACCCAGTATCAAAAGATACCCTAATTCTTTTCTAGTGTCTGGCATGTAGGACGATAAGTTAAGTTCACCAAGCCATTTGGTCAAAGGTGAGAGGTGAATTTTACTATACGACTTGGCCCATCCTATTGTGTACATTACTAACCCTTACCTATTAGTCCTAGTACAACCTTGCCTTGGCCCAGTTTGGTTGATTAGATGAGAACACATCAATCAAATATGTTAATTAGTGTTTTTTCCTATTCATTACTACTATGTTCCAGTCAGTAACACTAGGTGGTTTCTAGTGTTGGCCACCATAAAAAAACATGCAAAACAAAGAGAGTTAATTAATACATCCTTACACACCATCCAAGAATTATGAATTATCTGGTTTTACTTTGTTAATTCTTCATGGTTTCACAACCCTAGTTGTTAATTTAGCTACTCATGCTGGATTGAGAAAACATAATTGAACAGTGACACAATAAAATTAAGAATAAGCAAATCCATCTTCAATAAGAATCACAAGCTTAAAGATGAAATTCAGACACAAGTGAACTCCAATGTGATCTCCCAATTTTGTCTATCTAATTACTAATTTCTTTGAGTATGAGGCAAAAACTTCTGGAAAATAAACTAAAAACCTATTTATAATAAGTAAACTACAACTCCTAAACAAAATAGGAGAACTGGTCTTCACGCTATACGAAAAGGGTCTATGAGCCATAGTGCATTCCACAGCCTGTAATCGAGGTCTCGTACACAACTGTTGGAAATTTGGACTTCAACTCTTTGATACCTCTTATGACTTGTAACAAGGTTTACGATCCGTAAAGGGGTTTTGTCTGATGAATCTTCAGAAAGTCCCATCTTTGATCCTCAGGGCATGAACAATCTTCTATGACTCGTAAATCATTTTATGGCTCATCTGCGTGTTAGTAAAATCATCTTTAGAAAATCAGCCACTCACTGGAATTGTTCACGAAACCACTTTATGACCCATAGAATGAACTAGGGCCCGTAAAGGGTCTCGTATAGCTACAAAATTCAGCAACTTCTGCACTTTTATGCAAAATCAAGGCCAATCCTATAATCCAAAAAATATAACACAAAAATACATAAAACCGACTAATAACGCATTGAGAACACACAAAATTCCATGTTTTAAGCATCAAAAGTGTTGTATTTTTGTAGCATATAAAATGTCAATAGTATCTTACCTAGCTTGTCCAAAGTATGCAAGAACATAAATTTTATGGACCTAACTCATCCCAATAATACAAGTATATGAATAAAATCGTACCTTACTCATCCAAATTGGTCTTACAAGTCTCATTTAGTCACATTCTATCTCAACCCTCATTATTTCATCATAATTCGACTTAGATCATCAGCAAGATCAAGAATATACCACAATTCGGCTCAACTGGAATCACTTTCCATCATCATTTCAACAAAATAACCCAATTGCAAAATTATCTAGCTAAATCTCATAATTATCATATAACAAGATCAACAATTCAAATCCAGTCCCAAAAAGGTTAGCCAAACCTACATCGATGCCGAAACAACACTTGGAAAAGCTTTCAATCAACTCGAATCCTTAAATCAAGCCTCAAATTCTATCAACCACTATCAACAATTGTTACTACTCATCAACTGAAGGACTCTGATACCCATATTACCATAGTTTAGGCTCAGGAGCAAAAAAATCAAAATTAGGACTAAACTTTGAAATTCTCAAATCTGAAAATTGATTTTTAAATCATGTTATACTCAACAAATAAAGTTTAAAATACCATCAAAATCAAGCTTAAATTGAAGGAGAAATCAATGGTTAAAGTTTGGAAAATATAGTTTAAAAATCCCCAAATTTTGGTTAATTAAAAAGCTGAAATCAAGCTAAACCTCATAAAAATGTTTAGCTTAGAGCTAGAAACACTTACCCAACAAGAATCTTCGAAACTCTTTCTTCAAAATCGTCCCAAATAGCTTAGAATTTTAAAAATGGATTAAAATAGTGCTTCACAGGTTTACAATTTTCCAAGTATAAAAACTACTCCGCAATCGCAGAGCCCATCCCACAAATGCGAAGACCTAAAGGCCTCAAGTCCGTGAACATGTGACTCAATCTACCAACGCAGAGCTTAGCAGACCCACACCTCTGTAAACGCGGAGCAAAAGATTGCCTGCACCAGATATCAGCAAAATCAGCAATCGCACTCCAATTTCCCTACTCGATATGGACTGTCGAAACTCATCAAAACACAAAATTTTGCAAATTTTATATATATCTATACCAGAAATAGCGATCCGAACACAATGGAATCATCAAAAATTAGTTTTAAGGCCTCCTAGCCACATTTACCGATTCATCTCAATAGACTAGTTTAAAATATCAAAATATCAAAACTGCCCTCAGCTATACTAAAAATTATGATGAGACCATTCTTAGCGTTGGTCTCACCATCCAAAACTATTGGAACTATTAGAATTCTGATCCAAGCTTTCGAACTCTGAATGTTGGCAAAAGTCAGACTTTTGTTCCAAAAATGACTAAAATCTTTGGTCCTAAAAACCTCATTTTAACTCCAAATTCAGTTCTGCAACATCCTATAGTTCAGTTTCAACATTCCAGAACTAATAGAATCGATAGATCCTCGACCCGAATTCCAGAACTTGAAATGACACAAAAACTCAATTTTTCACTAACTTAAGCCTCCAAAATGCCAGACTTCATAGTTTCAAATTTTAAAACTCAGGTTTTCATTTCTAGCCATTCAAATAGTTCAAATTAGGCTTAAAGCAACTTACGAAAGGGTAAATAGTAGATTTCATAGATAGAACCAAAAATGACCAACCCTCATTACATCAGTCACCAATAAAAAGAATGATCACCCTCAAACATAAGGAAAATAGGAGTACCTGAAGCCTCAAAAAGGTTGGGATATCTAGCCCGCATATCATACTCTAACTCCCAAGTGGCCTCATCCACAGAACGGTGCTGCCCCTGGACCTTCACAAAAGCTATATCTTTGGATCTCAATCTAGCGACCTACGTGTCTAATATAGCTATAGGCTCCTCTTCAAAGGACAAATCTGACCCAACTTACCAAGAATCATAAGAAATCACATGGGACTCATCTCCAATGTACCGATGGAGCATAAAAATATGAAAATTGGGATAGACAAAAGATAGTCTTGGTGGTTAAAGCCAACTCATAGGTTACCTCACCAACTCTTCTCAAAATCTCAAATAGGCCAATGAATCTGGGACTAAGCTTGCCTCTCTTTCCAAAAATCTCATCACACCCTTCATGGGTTAAACCTTTAGCCAAACACTGTTACTAACAAAGAACTCAAGAGGCCTAATCCTCTTATCAGTAAAACTCTTCTAGCGACTCTGGGCTATCAAAAGTCTACTCTGAATTAGGAGACCCCGTCCATGACATCCTGAAGGAAATCAACACCCAACACCTTAGCTGAATCTAAATCAAACCATCCAATAGGTGATCTACACCTCTGGCCTACAAGGCCTCAAATGGTGCGATCTGGATGCTGAAATGATACTTGTTGTTATATGCAAACCCTGCCATAGAAAGTGTTGGTCCCGTTAGGATGCAAAATTAATAATACTGGCCCTAAAAATGTCCTCTAACACCTGGATAGTGTGCTCTGAATAACCATCAGTCTGAGGGTGAAAAGCTAAATTCAAATCCACTGCAGTACCCAAACCATGTTGTAGAACCCGCCAAAAGTGAGAAGTAAATACAGACCCTTTGTTTGGTACTATAGACACTAGCACACCATGTAATTTGACAATGTCCTAGATAAACAATCTGGCCAACTCCGCATTGTAGCTAGTCTTCACTGGTATGAAGTGTGCTGACATGGGCAATCAACAATCACCCGAATTGAATCAAACTTGCCCAAGGCCATGGGTAAACCAGTAACAAAGTCCATAGTCACTCTCTCCCACTTCCACTGGAGAATGAGCATCCTTTGCATCGATTCACTAGCCTTTTGAAGCTCATACTTCACATATTGACAATTCAAACACTTGGCCACAAACTCAGCCATGTCTCTTCTCATTTCAAACCACAAATAATGTTTTTTCAAATCATGATGCATCTTAGTCACACTCAGATGAATGGAAATATCTAGCACAATGGGCTTCCTCTACTATCAATTTCACCCAATTCTTAACTTTAGGCACACACACTCTACCATTAACCCTCAACACACCATCAAAATCAATATTCTAGGATCTGCAAATTGGTGAGCACATATCTTGTCAAGCGAGGAAGATCTAGCCTCAACAAAGGTAAGCAAATTCTAAGGAGGAGAAATATCCAAATGAACCATCTATCTAGCAAGTGATTAAATCTCCAAGTCTAAGGGACTCTCCTCTGTCCTCAAGAATGCCAAACTTCCTATATTAGTAGCCTTTTGGCTGAAAGCATCTGGCACTATATTGGCTTTCCCAAGATGTTATAAAATAGAGATATCATATTCCTTAAGTAACTCCAACAACCTACATTGTCTCATGTTTAGATTAGGCTGGGTAAAAGTGTATTTGCAACTTTGGTGATTTGTAAAGATCTCACAATGCACCCCATAAAGAAAATGTTGTCACAACACCAACACAAACACAACCGCAGCCAACTCTAGTCATTGGTTGGGTAGTTTTTCTCGTCATCTTCAGCAGCTATCACATTCCCCTTTGGCATCAGTACATCACCCAATGCCACAACTTAAGCATAATAATATACCACAAATAGAACTTCCTCCTCGAGTAAAAATGAATAGGTGCTGAAGTAAACAAATCCTGGAGCTTTTTGAAGCTCACCTCACAATAATCCGACCACTGGAATGCTCCAGCCTTTTGAGTCAACTTGGTCAATAGGGTTGCTATAGATGAAAAACCCTGAACAAAGCGCCAATAATACACCGTTAATCCAAGGAAACTCTGAATCTCAGTCACAAAAGTAGGCCTCGCCCACTCATGAACAATGACAACCATGGTATAATACCCTTTTTGAAACTGAAATGACCCCAAAAAAGTCCCGAAAATGTGCCTTGGAAGTGCTTGGAATCTTGTTTTCTGTATATCTAAATATTCATTTGGAATTTTGAAAATCTGACTTTATATTCTTGTTCAGGGGGTCCAAATAGGGTGACAAGGTTCTAACCTCGAATTTAAAGTAAAGGAATCAAATTATGAAATTTCGCTTGGTGCAATTTCCAATGAGGGTCCGCGACCTCTCTGTGACACGGAGAGGTCTATTTTCCCACACTGTCTTTTCCTAGTTCACTTAGATTTTTCTAAGTGTTGGACCTAAGTTTTTCCAAACGTATTTTCACCTATACTTAGTCTTATTTCACCATCATATCACCCAAAAATATTCCCCAATATTTCCCCAAACACTTAGACTCATTTCTAACCCTAAATTCAAGTCCAAACTCAAGGCCAATCTCAAGGATTTCTTCAAGGATCTCACTCAAGCTTCAAATATCCATTAAAGTCTTCTTCATGAACTTTATAAAAGCTAAGGTATGTGGTGTTGAACCATTGGGTCCTTCCGCCCGTGGTGCCTAAACCCTCTTTTACTTAATATTGCATGATTTAAAGTTGGTTTTACATGTGGGTCTTGTATATTGAGAAATTTCCTACACAGTGATTTTAGTTTATGAAAGTATGGTTGTTTTAGCATGTTCTGAGCTTCAAATCTTGGATCTAATGTTGGATTTGATGAGGAGTTTTGATATGAATGTCTTGGGGCTGTGTTGCAAGGTGTTGATTAAAGGTTCTACCACTGATTTTCCTTCATGATTTCATCTCCAAATTGCAAGCTCTTTTATCCCCATTACACACCCCAAGGTGTTTGTAAAATGTTCGGTTATGGTATCTTGAGGAATTGAAGTTCCAAAGCATGACATATGATATGAATGATGTTATGATAATGAAATAAGCTTATTTACATGATTATTAGAACGTAAGGTATTGTATTAGAGCTATGATGAATCCTATATAAAGTGTTGCATAGACAATGCCCGATCCGGGAGGACAAGAGCCCGGGTAACCTAGAATGAGGGTTAATACTCATCTCCACCAGGGTGACAGGGTGGCATCGTCATCAACCTAGAATGAGGGTTGATATTCATCTTTACCTAGGTGATGAGGTGGCAACATCACCAACATACCAAGGGGTTCATACCGTGGAAATCTAGCTTGGTCTCATCTTCACATATGATATTCTATATGAGTATGATTTACCTAAGCATGTTTTACTTATGCATTGATCATACATGACATATTGCTATATCATACCTATTGCCTATTGTTATGCACGTTGATTATGAAGCTTGTCTCTTGTTGCATTGCATTCCACATACTTATTACATTCAAATGTACTAGCGCATACTTTTGCCTACATGATATCACCATATAGGAACCAGTGCCCAAGTTGATCATCCTCCTCCACGTGGTCAGGCTAGTGCTATTCTAAGCTTGTTGGTGAGTCCTCTATTTCAGGGACTTTGGTTTATGTTTTCCTCCTATATGTGTATTGTGACACTATCTTATGTTCTATTTGACTATGAGGGTGAGTCCGATTACTTTGTCTTGGCCCCCGCTCTATCTATATATTTAGAGGTGTTTGTTGGACATATTGTGTATTTATGTATGAGCTTTGACTCATCCATGTTGTTTAAGTATTACACTCTCTCTTTCTCCCTTAGTCCAATTTCCCCTTGTTCATGTTTCTTATGATGTTTTATATTGCTTCCGTGACTAAGGATGTGTAATGATATGCTATGAGGCTTGTTTGGGGTCCCTTTAGGTTCCCCATTCGCCGGTCACGTCTAAGCCCTAGGATTGGGATGTGACATACACAACATGCCCAAGAAATACAATAGACTCAAGCCATTACTTGCACTTTGAGAACTTAGCATTCTTTTCCCTTAATCTGTGAAATATAGTTCGTAAGTACTGAACATAATCTACCTCACTCTTGGAATAAACCAAGATATCATTATGAACACAATCATAAAGATGTCTAAATAGGGCCTAAACTATAACACCCCACACCTTATAATACTAGTACAATTCAAGGGAAACATGACAAGAAAGGGGCAATTTGATGCCAAATTTTAAAAGTACTTGAATCTCGTGTTAATGGGCTATATGTGCATCTAACGGTTAAAGGGGATCAAGGGTATACATGTTTTGTGTTGAA
>JAPFFP010043684.1:0-13012 GCA_026153255.1 Solanum medicagineum | reverse complement strand
TGTTAAAGGTAGAAACCCCTTATAATATGTATAGAACGCATATAGTTATAGGTTGGTTCTCCCGAGCCTTATCGGCACGGGTGCCGGTCCGCCCTACGGGACTTTTGGGGCGTGACAACCCCAAGGTGATTGACTAGGCCTAACAAAACCCTTATCCAACAAATCCCTCAATTGCTCCTTCAACTCCTTTAACTACGTGGGGGCTATACGATAAGAGGAAATTGAAATGGATCGAGTATCAGGAAGGAGGTCTACACCAAAATCTATTTCCCATTTGGGAGGAAACTAGATATAACAAAAAGGAAAGGAAAGGGAATAGAAAGAGTGACTAATAACGAAAAACACATGATAGTATATAAATATGATAAAATTAACAAATATACGATAGATAATGACAACACATGATATAAAACACAACTACTCCTGCTACCATACTATACCCCAAGGCCAAACATCTACCTAACCCTACCAACCAATTAGTCTGCTACTCTAATTCGCGACCTCCTCTCATCTCTATCTAAGGTCAATGCCTAGAACTCTTAAAGGATTATATTAGTCAAATTGCAAACCATATTAATTTTATTGAGAGGTTATGCCAAATCAAAAGGAATCAAGGGAGTGGTATTTTCTTGAATAAAAATAATTAAAAAAAGAGATAAAGTATTAAAAAAAACACACCTAAACTATCCCTTTTTTAAGTTTTATATCTAAACTATTAAGAGTGTGAGTTTCATACCTAAACTGTTATTTACTAATTTGAGAAACACACCTCAGTGGTGTGTGTAATACATTTTTATACACAAAAAACTTACCACATGGATAAAATATTTCATATTGACAAAAATTAAATAAACTAGTAATATTAATTGAAAGTTAAAGATTAAAGTATAAATATTCTTTTAAAAATTTATTTTTTTAAAAATTAAAATAATTTTTTTCACTTAATCCACCTTCCACCACACCCCCCTCCCGTACCCCCTGCCCCAAATAATCTTCACCTTTTTATTTTTTTGAATCTCTTTTATAAAATATTTTTAAAAAGTTCAAACTTTAGCCCCCTACTCCACTCCTACCTAAAAAAATATTGATATTTCTTAAAATAAATAAAATTCTATCACACTCGCATCTAACTTTTCGCTCCTAATTTATTTTTATCTTTTTTTTATTTGTTTATAAATATGAACACATATTATTGGAAATTATTTTTTTTCTACTTGTGTATTGAATATAATAGAAACAAAAAATTTATTTTAAAATTTTTTATGACGAATAAAAAAATAATTCTTTAAAACAATAATAACAACATACCTAATGGAACCCCTCCCCCCACCCCCAAAAAAAATCTATAAAAGCAACCAAAAAAATAAAAGCGGAGAATTAGTTGAGTGGCGTAGAATTATTTTTTTTAAAAATTAAAATAATATTTAATAGTTTTTTTAAAAAAATTTATTTTAAAATTATTTTTGTATTCACTGTACACTCCCATATTGCACATTTGAATAATCATTTTCCCTTCATCTGTTTTCCTCTCTCTTGAAGAATTTTTTTCCAACCATCCATCTACTTCACTCATTTATTTCAACACCCATTAACAATCATACATGCTAGCTTCTGCAATCTCATGCTCTTCCTCAAACTTCAATTCAAATTTATTAACATATTTTTTCTTATTGTGTTGTGGGTTATTTAATATTTGAATTCTTTAACAACTTCAAAAGTAATTTTAAATTCGTATTAATCTTGCCGGAAAAGATGGAATTCACTGAAAGTATTTATAAATGCAATTTGATTTTTATTTGTTTGATAAAATTCTCTATTTTAACTTACCATATATTTAGTTGATACTTTTATGGTGAAGATAATGATGACGACGTCGATTCCATTTGCTTGCTGGTAAAAATGGATTTCGACGCTGGTGATTAAAATATGTCGAATGGCCAGCGTCAGGGAGAAGATAAATTCTTTCCATGCGTTGTCTCCTTTTGGGCTTTATGGTACCTATATGATGTCGTCATTGCAGTTTTCCGGTATGTCGCCAAATTCTTTGATGTCGGTGAGTCTCAATTGAGCTTCTTGTATGGAATTAGATGTTTTATTGAGAACTCGCTTTGCATCCCCTTTTTAATAGAATGAAGAAGAATATGACAAAGAGAAAGGATTTAGTCAATGAGAATTTTTGGTGGTATAGGATTAAAGAGTTAACAGAATTCAAGAATTTGAAAAGAAAAAAAAAAGTTGGGGAAGATGATGCAAAAATTATTTCTTTTTTTTTTTTGCTTTTCTTATTTTTAGATTTTGATTTTTCTAATGATGATATGGCATTATCTAATTGGATTCCAAAATTCACACTTCTCATACATAGCATACAACTTCTCTTCCCTCAATTTTTGAAGCACCATCCTCAAATGATTCACATGCTCCTCCTCACTATGAGAATAGATCAAAATATCATCGATGAAAACCACGACAAACAAATCAAGGTAGGATTTAAAGACCCTATAAAGATTCATGAAGATAGTCGTTGCATTGGTCAACCCAAAAGACATCACAACAAACTCATAATGTCGATACCTAGTCTAGAGGTCCGTCTTGGGAATGTCACACTCCCTCACCTTCACTTGATGATACCAGACTGCAGATTAATCTTATAGAAGTGACTATGCCCTTGAAATTGATCAAACAAATCATCAATCCTTGGGAGAGGATACTTATTCTTTATGGTGACTCTATTAAGTTGCCGGTAGTCAATGCACATTCTAAGGGACCCATCTTCTTCTTCACAAACAACACCGGTGCACCCTAAGGTGATTGGTTAGGCCTAACAAAACTCTTATCCAACAAATCCTTGAATTTCTCCTTTAACTCCATCGGGGCCATACGGTAAGGAGGAATATAAATAGGTTGAGTATCGGAAAGCAGGTCTATACCAAAATCTATTTCCTTTTTAGGAAGAACACCGGGAAGGTCACTAGGGAAGACATCAAAGAACACATTTACCACCGGAACCAACTCTATAGGTAGGACTTTGGACTCCACATCCCCAACCCTCACAAGATTGAACCCCTTAGAGATCAACATTTGGGCTTTAATGCATAAGATAAACCTACCCTTGACCACCACATCATAACTCTCCCACTCAAGAACGGGTTCATTTGGGAATTGAAATTTGACCCTACGTGTTCTACAATCAATAGAGGCATATTATACATGCAAAACCAATCCATCTCAAGAATGACATCAAAATCCGCCATATCCAACTCAACAAGATCACAAGGCAAAATTTTATGCAAAATACAAACGGGATAAATGCACCAATGGGAGTAGACACTTCATAAGACTAAAAAACAATTCGGGCTCAACATAAAACTTTTTGGCAACAAAAGGAGTAACAGAAGAAAGAGTGACACACGGGTCTATCAATGCATACACATCAAAATTAAAGACTTTTAACATACAGGTGATGACATCGGGCACCTCCTTAACTCATTACCTCCCTTGGAGTGCATAGACCGATTGTGCCTTGGGGAACCACCTTATTGACCTCCTCTCCCCAAAGGAACAACATTAGTATCTCGGACTTGAGGACGAACATCTTTACCATTGTTGTGATTACGTGGACAACCAATCATCTTGTGGCCTACTTCCGTACAACCAAAACAAGTATTGGGCAGCATGAACCTTACCATACTTTGGACACATAATATTAGGCACCACACCACCATCTCCTTGGTCCCTTGGGTAGTCATTGGCAAACCTCTTATTAGGAGTATGAGAACACCCTTGGCCTGGATGAACCGGCCACCTTTGAGACCTTGGAACTTACCATCAAAATGGGCCCTCTTAGCCTCACCACTCCTCCTCTTCCTCAACTGTTACCCTTTCAATTTTTGGTATAGGTCATCAAGTGGGACAACTCCATGTCATTAATCAACATAGCTGACTGGCACTTCTCATTCACCAAATCAGATACATCCATCACGAACTTGTTCATTCTAGTCGGTAACCAAGTGTGGAGCATATTTTGAGAGTTGGTTGAACTTGAGGGCGTACTCTCTCACACTCATAGATCCTTGCTTCAAATCTATGAACTCCATCATTTTGGCCTCCCTAAGCTCAAGAGGGAAGAATCGGTCAAGAAATGCCACCTTAAACTCCTCCCATAGAATCACATTATAATTCCCCCTCTCCGCTTTCCATTGGGTAAACTATATTTGGGTCATGCCGCCAACTTCGCCTTCTCTTTTGACATAACACCTATGATAGCCAATATTTTGTACACCTCATCCACAAATTCTTGAGGGCCATCATCCATCTTAGACCCATAGAAATCCAATGGGTTCATCCTCATAAAGTCCCTCACCCGAAATGCCTGAGTAGGAGCATGAGGGCTTGGGCCCCTTGATTGACTTGATTAGTCATGGCTTGAGCTAGCAAAGTGATAGCATCCCGGAGCTCTCCATGAGTCGGTTGTTCTTTGGGAGTGTGGGCTTTTCTCCTCTTGTGTTAGACATGATCTAAGAATGGCAAAGGACTTTCGTTAGAGGGAAAACCTTTCCTATCTTCAAAAGCACAATATAGATGAAGAAGAAGGGAAATATTTCCTAAAACGTCTCATAGCCTCTTACTCATAGTTGTGGTGCACAACACAATGATGAATAAGACTCTAATCAATGCGGTGAGTTGGATATCGAGGACCATTAACAACCTAGTGCTCTGATACCAAGTTTGTCACGACCCAAACCTAGAGCCTAGACATGACACGATGAATGGGAAACCCGAAGAGACCCCAAACAAGCCTCTTAACATATCATTACATATCCTTGGTAGCGAAAGCAATTAAACAACATTAAGAGATTAGAGATAAGGGAAAAAGGACTAAAGGAGACCTTTCATAACATAAAACATCAAAAGATTCAAGAGAGTCAAGACTCATAGCATCATTACATAACTAGTCCAACAACACCTCTAAAACTAGAATTGAATGGGGCTAAGACAACTTTTCGGGCTCACCCTCATAGTCAAAAGCATACATCAAAAGAAAGAAAGTCTTTATACATAGCATAAGATCAAATACATTATCCCCGGATGTTGAGGACGCACCAAACTTGCTTGAAGATAGTACTAGCCACGTGGAGGGGGAGGATGATCAAGTGGAGCTCTGATTCTACATGGTAAGATCATGCAGGCATAGAATATGCGTTAGTACGTTTGAATGTACTAAATATGTAAGATGCAATGCAACAAGAGACAGGCAATATAGACAAAATGCAATATCATAAGAAATGGATAGCAAACATATATGAATGATACTTGAAGTAAAACATGCTTATATAGAACATATTACATCTCGAGTAAGGGACCATCATCATAGACCAAGCAACTTAGTAATTAGAATCCAAGACATGCCACCCGTTTGGAAGGTAGATGAGGTACATACCCCTCATCTATGGTAGTACAGGATTGCCACTTCCTGATAAGGTGGATGGGGTACATACCCCTTATTTATGGTAGTACGTGATTGCCACCACCCAACAAGGTGGATAAGGTACATACCCCTCATCTATGGTGTTGTCAACTTGCAACACTAGATATACTTTCCATGATAACAACACATATATATCTTCCTTTCATCATCATAAAATCATTCAAGTCATAGGTCATGTAATGGATCATCAATAGCTCAAGAATCCAAAATCGGACATTTTATCAAATACTTGGTGGGTGTGTAATGCTAATGTAAGATCATGCAATTCAAGAGTGAAACCATGCAAGAAAATTCAATGTAAAACCACCCACCAACACTTGTTAATACCCTCATGCAAGATACATCAAAACCCTTCGTCAATTCTCAAGATAGATTATAGATTCATAGCTCAAAACATATTTAAATAGTCATTGTTGACAGCCACTTTTTACTCTCCACAGCATAAATTAATCATCGAGCTTTTATTTTATTTTAACTATTTGAAAACAATTATTTTTTTTAAAAAAAATTTTATACTGGTGAGTGGGGGCCACGCGCCCCCAATCCTTCATCTTTCCCTTTCTTCTTCACGCTCCCATTCCCTCTTCACTTTCCCCATCCTCACCTTCTCTTCTTCTTCTTCCTCGACCCAAACCGACAACCAATAATCGACAATCCCCAACGGTCACCTTCTCCCACTCCATCATGCTCCCCATCCCTTTTCCCCACATGTCCTGATTTTTCTTCCAAAATGCCGTAAATCAAGGAGCGGATCGACCCTACCCACTTTTGAATTTGAGTTCGAGAACCCCATCTGATGCCCTACCCCCCCCCCCCCCATTTTTGCCCCAATTTTTTCCCCTAAAATCCCCCTTCTTCTTCGTTTTTAGGGGGGGGCCCGGAAAAAACCTACGACCTCTATAAAACGTAAATTGCCGGGAGAGCGAACAAAAAGCTTAGTAGCCGCAGTTGTTTAACCAAATAAAACCCTAGAAAGTCTAAGAGTCGTCCTTTATCAAGAAAACATTTCCAATTTTCGAAGTACTTGAGCTGGGTCTCTATTCATAGAAGTGAAAGTTTTTATTTTAATTCGTCATCCCTAGTTCCTGCTCCAAAGCGCTAGGTCAAAATAAGCACACAAATTTCGATTTACAGTGGGGTAAACGATCTTCATTTAAGCTCGTCATCTCAGTTCTCAACTTCGATACCTTGAGATGTGCGCACTGTTTGTGTTTCTGTTAGCTGACTGGATGACGTTGTTAAGTCAATATGTTTTGGGTTCACCGTGCTTAATTAAAATATTGTTAGTGTCCTTTTCGTTTATTGTTAAATTGCCAAGAATCAAGTTAGAGTTGGATGCTGTGATGTTTACCCCTCAACTCATTATGACTGTTATGTCATGCTAGTATTTTTCGTCTCTTGGTGTTATCACTTGTTCTGTATTATTAAGTCGAGTATGTAATGGATTCGTTGGGTGTTCATGTCTCTTCATTTTTTCGTTAAGAAATAATTGGCGAACTGATTTGTGCAAGTCGGAACCTCTCTTTTGTGCTGTTAAAACCTTCCCTGTCTGGTCCTAAACTGCTGAATGCTCACTCCTCAACATCTCTGCCCAAATTTAGTCACTTGCTTTAATTTTCAAACTGTACATGGTTAAAACTCGATAGTCTGAAGGGCATCACTGTCTAAGCATGTAATCTGCTTCACTTGCTCGCTTTAGATTGATTTGAATGTTGTCTTAACTCCCATGCTATTTTTGAGTTTTATTCAAGTTAATTTGATGTGCATATTTGTTCTGAAGATTGAATTTACAGATAAGACTTCTGATTCCAAATAAGTCTACTTCCTTATTGAAAGTTTTCAAAATCTCCAAGATGCATTCCTGGTCTAGTGATACTGCTATTTTGTGCATTTCTTTTCTGGATGGGTCTTGAAATGTTATAAACCACATGATTCCATCGTTCATCACTTATTTCAGTTTGGTATTAACTAAGGGGTTTAAACCAGTCTTTAGTCGCTCATTATTGAACTTATGTCGAAAAGTTTGTGTATTTTAAGCCATTCTTCGTTACTCTCTTTATTATCTAGCTGCTAAACTGGTTGTTAATGCTTTCATTGCTCTCTGTCTTTTCTTGTATTTCTTGCTTTCATCTGCTTGTTATGTGGGTCTGGTTTTTTAGATTTTAGTTTATATTGTTTCTCTTTATTGTTCTAAACTGGTAACCTGAGAATATCTTGGTTTGATGGTTGGATTTTCCCAAGCTACAGGTTCTTTATATATACTTTAGTTCCAGTACTAAGATTCATCCTCAAATTGTTGTCAAATGGTATGTATATGTTCTTCCTACGTATCCTATAGTTGAGCCTAGCATTGAATTGGTTAACTCCAAAAGGAGATATAATTTTGGGTTGTGCAGTTGACTATCACTGAAGTGAGTTTGCTAATCCAATTTTATGCATTGGGGTGTTTACTTAGATGTTGCTAGAATCTGTAATCAAAAAATTTAATTTTTATTGTTGATAGTTCTGAAGAACTTTACTGTTTGAAGCTAAAAGCAAGCTTATGATAGATGAATAATGTGGCTAGTGTAGTAGTTGTGTGTTGTTAGACTTACTGCTTGAATCAACTCCTTGTCCCTCATTCATTTGTGTTTAACAGTTGCTATTTCATACTTTTATGCTGCTGCATATTCTTAATATGAGCATTGGTCTCTTTTTCCTTTTAGATATTAACAGCAGCACAACTACATATATTTTCTCATTAAGTGTTTAAAATTATTATTTACGTGTTTTACTTGTTTTATTGCATGTAAAATTGTGTTGGAGCTCTAAATGGGCTCCCCTTCCCTCCTTTGCATTTCGTTGGGCCATGGAGGCCCAACTCCCCTCCTCGAGTCAGCCGCATCAACATACAGAAAGAAGCTAGTTTACAGGTCGAGGATGCTGATATTCAAGAATTCGAGGGCTGAAGCTGTTGTATACACTAATATAAATGGGATAAAGGCCTTAAACCACTTCAACTCTCCTCTTTCGTTCTATTTTGTTGATATATTTGTGTTTATGCTAACATTATTTATTATACTATTGGTTTCAATCTAATTGAACTCCCCAACGTGTCAAAACCATTTATGTTATCTTTTGTTTAACTTCGTTTTATTCGAAAATGTGTTTGCCTTAGATTTTTCAATTATTTCTGAAACATTTGTGAATCTTTATATGTCTAAATTAGTCAAGTGTTTTTTTTGAAAAAAAAATAATAAAAATAAAATAAAAGATAAAAAATGTGATTTTACATTTTAGTTCAATTTTCAAACCTAGTCAATTTTCTTCAAGTATAGTCAATTGCTTTTAATTGGTCCGATCAAACCCTTTCAAATTTAGTCAAATCCTTTCTAATTTAGCCAATCTATTCAAAATTAGTCAATTGGTAAACTAGTCAACTTTTCAAAGTCAATCAAATCTTAAAAGTTAGTCAACTTTCCTAATCGTCGGATAATCGCATTTAGCGGTCATTTCAAGTGCGTAGAACCTTCTTGAAGTGGAAATATGAACCCAAAGCTTTTCTCTAGATTTTAAAAAGATTTTTATGTTAGGTCTTTTTAAATGTTCATTGGTTTTATAATTATTGTTAAAATTAGGCGGCAACTTTGTTTTATTTCGAATTTTGAGAATTGATTTTTTCTTAAATTAATTAAGTTTAAACTGATTTATCGATTTTCGAATTTTTCTTTCAAAAAGCCGTTTTTCCATATAACAGTCATACTTTTATGAAATCCCAACATAGTTCATAGTTAATTCATAGTAAATCAGCTTAGAATCATGTAATTTATGTAAAAAGGAAGGTTGGGCACCATGGGTGAAAGAACTCAATGGTTGAAACCCACATACCTTGACTTTGGATATTTCCTTGATGAAGATTTGAATGGAGACTTGAAACTTGAATGAAATTCTTAAGATCCGGGATGAGTTTTGGCAACTTGAATTTTGAGGGAAATATTTGTCCAAGTGTTTGAGAGAGTATTGGGGAATGTCTTGTGTGATATGGTGTTGAAATATTGCTAGGTATAGGTATTTTCACTCATGGGAAGACTTAGGCCCAAGATCGAAAAGTCTTGGACTGAGACAAAAAAATTGGACAAAAATAACACATTTAAGCGCCCTGGCCGCGTTGCGTCAAGGGCGCGCAGAGCTCACTGAAAATTGTCACTAAAAAAAAATTATTTTTGATGCGGTTGCTTTAAAATCGGGTTTAGACCCATTTCTCACTCAATTTGTCCCCTGATCAAGAAAATGAAGTCGGATTTTCAAAATCATGCATGAATTTTGAGATAAATGAAAATTGCTATTTTGGGCACTTCCGAGATACATTTCAGGGCACTTTCTAGGGTCGTTTCATTAAACGACGAATAGGGCTGCATTATCCATCACTTTTTATTCCATTATTTTTTTAACTATTTTTTTAGTTGTGAGAACTATTTCCCCTATCAATGAACTTCTCTGTCATTCTAACCTCGTCTTAATTTCCCCTGCCATTTTTTGGGCCAAGTTATAGCCTCCAAAAAAAAAAAAAAAGATTCAAAGTGATTCCTCAGATATCCCATCAGGGACTCAATGGTATGCACAAGTGTTGGATTTTTTATACTTAGAAAACTTGTAGAGTAGTAAATTGTGTTGAGTTGTTAAAGACTGATAAACTATTTTTTGCAGAAGCCTTGGATTGCACCTCTTTCATTTGTGATGATTTTTCTCTTAATGGGCTATCTTTTAACAAATCACGGCCAAAAAAAGAGGAGGGAAACGTGATAAAAGTTCAAAAACATAGGAAAGAGATTTTTATTAACTTTCTAAATATATGAGACACTTCTAAATTAATTAATTATACATTTTATAAAGAAAAAATTACAACTCTATTTAAAAGTCTTTAAAAAAAAGTTCAAGAAAATGGCAGAAAATGTCAAAAACGGACGTCCAAAAAATAGGAAAATGTATTAATTATTTGAAAATATTTTACCATAGTTAATTGATTTGTTAATTTTTTTCTATAATTAATTGACTTGTCTTATTATTTTCTTTCCTTTTTCCTTTATGATTCAACTATTTCAATAAAAATAAATAAATTGGAGTTTCCATCCTTGTTTGGAAAAAGAAAAACCTATCCCATAAAAGCAGCAGTGAAGCAGAGCAAACCCATAGAATGTCGAATTTGTGCCATAGCCTGGATGTGAAAGGCAGAGGTCTAATGTTGATCGCTAATCTATCACTCAACAATATGGTTGATGAATTATTGATTGAAATATTTGTTCGGCTACCAAGCAAAAAGGCTATTGAATGTAAGTGTGTGTGTAAGCGTTGGAATTCCTTAATCTCAGTGAATATTTTGAACCATCACCATCTTGTTTTTGCAACTAATCGTTGGTGTATCAACATTGAACATTGTTTCCCACGCCAACAATCACGTCGATTTGTTGATTCAAGTTCTTTGCCTTTTCCCGAAACGGATATGCGCCCCCTGGCAACATATGTTGACTTAATGTTGTGCTGCCAAGACAATAAAGACCTCTCTTGTTCGACCAACTTCTATGTTGTCAACCTCTTGACTGAGAAGTGGATTGCTCTTCCCCCTGCCCCTTCTGGCCTATTAGTCCATTTCAGCACTACTGGTTTTCTATGTCAAAAGAATACTAATAGGTTCAGGATAGTCCGTATTCCTGGTTATTTTACAGAAACAGCTACCTTTGAGCTCAAGATTCAAGTGTTTTCTTCTGAAAAATGTGAATGGAAGTGGTTGAATGTTTCATCACCATGGATTGTGAAGAATAGTGGATTTAAAAAGATGCTTGTCTACAAAGGATTACTTCATTGGATTATTGCCAATGGTATATTTGTCTATGATCCTTTCTTGGATCCCCAACAATTCTCTCGTTTCATTGAACTTCCAGAGGGTATAATAAGACCCGAGGATTACTGTGGAGCATCCCAAGGTGGCCACTTTTACGTGGCGCGATTCACACCTAGACATGATCGGAATAGAGCAAACTCTTCAGTAAGTGTATGGAAACTTGAAGAAGACTACAGTTGGTCTTTGTGTCATGAGATGTATCTGAGCCAGATTTCCTTCTTGGTGACTTCACTAGCGATGTATGCTTCACATACTCCTAGCAGGTATAGCCTACTCCGAATCCTGGCTGTGGATCCAGCTGATGTGAATATCCTGTATTTGACAGTTGGGCATACTACTCTTCGTTGTGATATGAAAAAACATGCAGTGTTGGAATGTATTAGGGAAAAAACATACTGCATCAGTTCCTTCGAACTTGTCATCAATCGATCTGGACCGACACCACTTCCACTCTTTCCAGATCCTCACACTTAACAGGTCCAAATTAAAGCTTAATGCATAAATAGCTGTCACTTAAGACCACAATTTTAGCCTTTATTCTTTGCACCTCTTTCATTTGTGATGATTTTGCTATTAATGGGCTATCTTTTAATTTATCTTCTTGTTAAATTTCATTTTTCATACTCTTAAGAGCAGTAGAGGCAGGCAGAGCTGCTTTAATTTGATTGACAATTCAATAACGGAACCATTGGTTCCATTGATCCACTATGACGGTGGCTCTGTAAAAGTACGAGTAATTAGTTCCTTTTTCTTCTTCGCCATCCCTCTGGTATATTCTGTAAAAGTACGAGTAATTAGTTCCTTTTTCTTCTTCGCCATCCCTCTGGTATATTCTTTCTGAGAATGTCCAGGATCTTCATTAGGGAACATCAATCTTGAACTTGATGGCTTATATGCATGCTTTTACAATTGTTGGTCGACTTGGTTCCTTGATTCAGAAAGAACAGGCAAAGGACAAAAAGATGATAAAATTATGTGTGAAAATTCTTCGATGACACGGTAAAGCAAACAAAATACTCTCAAGCCAAAAGGGCCGAAGAGCTGACGCCATATATTATTTGGGTAACATACCCAAATTCCAAAGAGAGAAAACGCGTCACCTGAGAAATCCAGAGCTCAAAGTGAGTGTTCTTGAATCCAAAAGTTTTTTGTTTGCTTTCAGATTCATCTGATTCTTCAGCTACAGTGGGTCATTACTCTTTCTTGAATCTTGTTTGTGGGACTATTGCTGTGAATTTTTGTGTATAGTCCTAGTTTGGTTGTTGATTAGTGGGTTCTTGCTGGATTTGGTTTTTGGGATTACTGATTGAAGTATCTATGTTGCTGGTGTTTGCATTGCTAACTGCGTTCTGTGGTTGATGAATGGCGACGAGCTTTAGTGTGTCAGTTTGGGTTCTTAGTGTGATTTTGCTAGTGAAGTTATGCTTTACTGTCTTGGGTTCTGTGTTGTGATTGCAAATGTTTTATATAGCTGGTGTATTGGCTTTTTATTAATTTTGTTGCTAGTATAATTAAGGATTGTTATGGTAATGGTGAGTGAATGGATCATCAAATAGTCCCTGATATAAGTGGAGTAGTTGAATTGTTGAGTTTTGATATTTTGGAGATCATGACAATAATATTGGATATTCAGTAGATAATTTTGTATT
>JAPFFP010043683.1:0-13013 GCA_026153255.1 Solanum medicagineum | reverse complement strand
AATATACATGTGTATATACACAACACAAGAAAAAGGCCCTAAAGTTGGAATAGAGATTTAAATGGGATAGAGGCCCAGAAGCACTTTAATTCTCTCCTTTTACTTTATTTGTTTATACGTTTATATTTGTTTGGATGCTAACATTGCTTATTATATCTTGGTTTCAATCTAATTAATTTCCCCAACATGTCTACCATTTATGTTAGTTTCTGCCTTGATGATTTTTGCTTTAACATTAGAATTATCTCTACAAAATTAGATTTCAATAAAAAATCTTTCAAAATCTAGTGAAGTTTTTATCAATTTTTTTCAAATATAGTCAATTCTTTCAAATTTTGTCAAAAATAGTCAATTCTTTGAAATCAGTCAATTTTTAAAACTAATCCACCTTCTAAAGTCAATCAAATCTCTTTTAAAAGTTAGTCAACTTCCTAAATCGTCGGATAACCGCATTTAGCGGCCATTTCAAGTGCGTAAACCTTCTTGAAGTGGAAATGTGAACCCAAACCCTCTCTTTGGATTTTAAAAAGATTTTTCTGTTAGGTCTTTTTAAATATTTATTGGTTTCCTAATTATCCACAAAATTAGGTGGCAACTCTCTATTTTCTTTCGAATTTCGATAATTGATTTTTTAATAAATTAAGTTTAAACCGATTTTTGATTTTTGAATTATTTTCCTTTCAAAAAGCCATTTTTTCATATAACAGTAATTAGCTTCAAAATGTACTTGTGTAAAATGTCCAAAATCATTCGCAATCTAAAAAAATTTTATTAAAAGAGAGGCTGGGCCGAGCTTGAAATTGGGCCTCCAAAATTGGTCCAATAAAAGGAACCAAGTTTGGTCTGAAAAGTGGGTTAAAGGGAGAGGAAAATTGGTTTAAAATTGGCCATTCGAGAATTGAAATTATTGCCAATTTAGAATTCAAAAATTAGTGAAAAAGAGTTAATTTTGACTATAAGATGAATTAATATAAATTCATTAAAGAGCTTTTTAAAATTAAAAAGTGAATAGTTAACCCAAAAATAATTCATAATTATACTAGGATAAAGATAAAATAAATAAAATAATATATTTTGAAGTGATCTTTGAATAATTATAAATAGTAACAATTAAAATATGTAACTATAAAATGTATGAAAAATACATAATTACACATATATAATCAACCATTCAAATATTAATAATTAAAACATTTTTTAAAAAATTTTCAAAGACAATTATTTCAAATTTGAAAAATTGAAGAAACTTGATAACTAATTTATATTTTGAGAGGTAAAAATTGGATGTCAACAGTAATAGATTCACATGAAAGAGTCAAACCAAGGACAACCAAGGGTATCATTATAATTTCATATTTAGATATTTTATCCACTTTTTATAAATAATATTAATTAGAGCAATGATATAAGGGCAAAATTATAACTATGACATATTAGTTATTTCTTCACCAATATTCTCTAAACATGTGTAATACATATGAACCATTCTTTTTATATCATTTCAATCTTATTGTCTATTATAAATTTACTTATTCTTAAACACTCCAAAAATGTGCTTTGGAATGCCCGTAATTATAATTTTCATATATCTCAAAATCCATGTGTGATATCGAAAATCCAACTTCATATTCTTGAGCAGGAGGTAAATTGAATAGGAAATGGGTATAACCCGAATTTTATAAGACCCGTAGCAAAAAATAATTTCGCTAATTTTTGGTTGGACAGCGTTTGTCTGCACCCCGGCCGCGACGCGCCAGGGGCGCGAACTAGTGTTAGTTGCTCTTCTACGTATGGTCCACGTCACGGACTGGACTCGGACCAGCGTAATATTTTCCCAATTTTCTTATTCCATCCAAGGGCATTGGGGTAATAGCCCCATGCCCATTTAAATGTAAAATCTCTCATACTTAGCTATTTTTCAACTTTATATCACTCAAAACCTCACAAAACCTCTGCAAGACTTAACCAAATATCTGATTCCAAATTCAAGGATTTCAAGCTTAACTTTGGGACTCAAGGATTCACTTCAAGCTCATCTAAAGAAACCCCAAGTTTGAGGTATGTGAGTTTCATCCATTGGGTCCTTTCACCCATGGAGCCCAACCTTCCCTTTTCATGAAAATTACATGTTTTCAAGTTGTATTATCTATGAGTATCTCTTATTACGGATTATGAATATAAATTATGTTGGGATTTTATGAAATGTTGATTGATTATACATGACTATCTATTTCAAGCTTATACCATGAATTGGTTTTTGTTTATTGAGGTTATACATGTTTGGAGCTATGAAACTATGATCTATTATGATTTTTGATGATGAATTTCAAGGTACCCGACATGAAAGTTTTACTACTTATTTTTGGGTTGATTTGCATTAAGTTTTCTCATCTTATTTCAATCACAAATTGCATAATTTTGAACAAGTATCACGAACATACCATGTGTTTGATAACATGTCAAGTCAAGAATTCTCAAGTTATTGATGATCTATTACATGATTTATAAGTCAAGTGACTATATGATGATTAAGGGCTTTCAAGCATGTATTGAATTCATGAAAAGTACCTATGATGTTACAAGTATCAAGTTAAGCCCTATTTCAAGGTTTTTACCTCTTATGGGCTATTTATGTTAAAGCAAGGGTTCATGTATGATTATAATCTACTATCATGTTATCATGTTAATCATGTTTAGCTTGCCTTGGTAAGCAGGACACACCTTATCGAGGGGGAGTCATGCCTCGGTCACCTTATCGAGTGGGTGTCATGCCTCGGTTACCTTGTCGAGGGGGTGTCATGCCTCGGCCACCTTGTCGAGGGGGTGTCATGCCTCAATCACCTTGTTGAGGGAGTGTCATGCCTCGATCACCTTGTCGAGGGAGTGTCATGCCTCGGTCACCTTGTCGAGGGGGTGCCATGCCACAGTCACCTTGTCGAGGGGGTGTCATGCCTCGGATTTCAAGTGGTAGCCCGCTTGGTCTATGTCAATTAAGGTCTCTTTCCGCTCATGTATTATGTACTATACAAGTTGAATGATTTACGAGTATATTTTACTTCAACCATTGATCATACATGCCATATTGAGAATATACTTATCTGTTGCCTACGATTATGCATTTTGACTATATTGGCTTATGTCTTGTTGCATTGCATCTCACATACTTAGTACATTCAAACGTACTAATGCATACTCTATGCCTACATGATATTACCATATAGGGACCGGAGCACCTTTCGATCATCCTCAACGTGGCTAGTTTGGTACTTCGGAGATAAGCTTTGGTGAGTCCTTACTCTTGCTATTCGAGACTTTTTTATGTTGAACACTTGTTACTATGAGGGTGAGCCTGGAAAGTGTCTTGACCCCCGCTCCATTATATCATGTAATGTTTATTTTGCTTCCGCGACCAAAGATGTATTAATGATATGCTAAAAGGCTTTTTCGGGGTTCCTTCGGGTTTCCCATTCGCTGTGTCACATCTAGGCCCTAGGCTTAGGTCGTGACATATTCATTATTAACTTCATTCATATACTGTGGACCCCAATTATTATTCAATTCTCACTCTATTTTTTATCGACCCTATTTTTAGCCTTCAGTGTTTAAAATCAAGTTAACTTTTTCAATATTATTTTTTTAAAAAATTTAATTATGAAAATCATCTTTTTGATAATTTATAACTCAAATGTTTAATTTTATTTTTTTAGAAAAGCATGAGAATACAATATATATTACTTCTGCCTTTTTAAAATATCAGTCTTAATTTTTTTAGGAAAGACAAATAATGTTTACTTTGATCAAAACTTTAATATCTTTTTATTCATTATATTGATATGAATAAAATTGTAATCTGCATTACTTTCCGTATAGCTTTTGAAAAACTATATTTAAAAGCTAGATTTTAACATTAAAATATTAACTTAATTTAATCTAAGTTTATTTTTAAAATAATCAAATTGACTCTCAAGAGGCAACCTCGAAAACTTGACAATTATTTAAGAATGATGGGTGCATAAAAATTCTACTAAAAATACAATAAGACCATAACATTGGGCCCATTAATGGGTTTTTTATTTCATATTTACAAATCTCATACTGCATAAGGTTAATTCCTTTTTATACCAACTATTTTCTAAATTACTACAAATCCTGTATTTATTAGGCATTTTGATACTTCAAAATTATTTTGATGAATGTCGAAAAAAAGGAATTAAGTCAATCAGTTTCGCTAAAAAAGGGGATTGAACTGATAAAGTCAACTTTGAAGTTTTCAATTTGCATCGTTAGTGATGAAGAACAAAGGCAACAAGAGGAGAAAGGTTCTCTTAGAGTGATAGTGAAGCGGAATTTGAGCTTCAACGTGCCAAACTAGGTTCCCAAGCGAGAAGAAGGCGGTTCAGTTAAATCAGGAGTAAAGAGAAACTTGAGTTTTAACGTGCCGATTAATCCACTAACATCAATTCCCACGAGGCCACATATTTCAGCAAGTTCAAATCACACTTCACTGGTCATTCACTAGTATTACCATGTGAGAATTTAGGCCGGTACACTCTCAGATTCTCGGAGGGTATTAGGAAAGAGGTAATGAATCGGATACTATTCCCTTTTCTTGTTTTGTCGTTCTCATTTTACTTTTTATTCTGTATCCCCATTCCCCTAACCTTGCTTGGTTGCTACCTTCGGGGAAATGCACCTCATATCAAATATCTAGTATGAACTAAACAGATCCCATGTGATACATAAAATTTCCTTTTCTTGATATTTAAAATTGGGTGGATGATCTGGCTAGTTGATATTTGATTAAGGATTTTTCGTGTTTTTTAGAATGATACTCGTCATTGGAATTGGAGCTTTAGGTACTTGATACTTTAAAAAGAAGTGTTTTTACTTATCAAACTACTGATAATTGATACCTGACATAAGTTTTATATTTTTTTGTCCAATAGATACTTGATACTTAAAATTAGGTGCTTAGTATGAGTAGTTAATACTTGATTAAGGAATTTCATGTTTTTTAGAATGATACTTATCATTGGAACTGGAGCTTTAGGTACTTGATACTTTAAGAAGAAATGTTTATGCTTATCAAACTACTGATAATTGATATCTGATATAACTTTTATGTTTTTTTGTCTAGTAGATACTTGATACTTAAAATTAGGTGCTTGATTTGGATAGTTGATACTTGATTAAGGATTTTCCTATTTTTTGAAATGATACTCATTATTGAAATCGGAATGGAGACAGGTTATGAAGAAGTAGATGAAAAATGGTAAATGATCATCCCAATTTTCTTTGAAGTCAAGGGTACAGACTCTTAACATGTCCTCTAACGTTTGAATGGTATGCTCTACCTGACCATCTGTCTAGAGATGAAAAGTAGTACTCAGATTCACTTTAGTACCCAATCCCTTCTGGAAGGATCTCCAAAATTGGGAGGTGAATTGAGCTCCTCTGTTTGAGATGGTGGACAAGGGAACTCCATGCAACCTCATAATATCACGGGTGTACAAGTTGGCATACTCCTCTATAGGGTTAATTATCTTAACTGCTATGAAGTGAGCTGATTTATTCATCTCAACACTCCATCTCCCTCTTAGGAGAAGACCATCACTTTTTGTTTGTGAACAATCTTTTTCAGTTGAAGTATGACAAGATCTTTGTCTTGCTTTTCTATCACCTCTGCCTCTAAAGATGAAGCAGACCTATTCTGAAGTAGACCCATCTCCTCTGCAATAGGTTGAACTCTTTCTGACTGAAGACATACTGCAGGCCCTTGTGGTCAGTGAACACATCCACATGCACTCCATATAAGCGCCAGATTTTAAGTGCAAACACTACCGCTGCCAACTCAAGATCATGGGTTGGATAGTTCCTCTCATGAACCTTAAGTTGTCTGGAAGCATAGGCTATCACTTTCTATCACAGAATCAGCACATAATCCAATCCAACTCTTGACGCATCATAATATATCACAAAGTCTTCTATCCCATCCGACAAGGTTTAAATTGTGCAGTAGTCAGTCTTGTTTTTAACTCTTGGAAATTCCTCTCACATTCATCAGACCATTGAAATTTAACCTTCTTCTGAGTTAATTTAGTCAATGGTATGGATAGGGAAGAAAATTTGTTAATAAATCTACGATGATAGCCTGCCAACCTCAAGAAACTTCTTATGTCAATTGGAGAAGTCGGCCTGGGCCAGTTCTTAACCACTTTAATCATTTGGCCGTCTACTTGAGTACCATCACCCGAAACAATGTGGCCTAGGAATGCCACTGACTTGAGTCAAAACTCATATTTTGAGAACTTTGCATACAACTCATGGTCTTTAAGAGTCTAGAGGACAACTCCGAGGTGATTAGAATGCTCCTCCTCATCCCTCGAATAACCAAAATGTCGTCGATGAACAGGGTTACAAACATGAAGATATTGTCTGAACACCCTATTCCTTAAGTCTGTGAAGGCTGTAGGAGCATTCGTCAACCCAAAGGACATGACCAAGAACTCAAAATGGCCATATCTAGTCTAAAGGTTATCTTTGAAATATCTTATTACCTCACTTTCAATTAATGGTAGCCAACTTTGAGGTCTATCTTTGAGAAACAAGAGGCACCCTGAAGTTGGTCAAATAGACCATCTATCTTGAGGAGAGGATATTTATTCTTTGTCGTGACCTTGTTCAATTGCCTATAGTCAATGCACATACTGAGAGACCCATCTTTCTTTCGCATGAATAGGAAAGGAGCACCCCAAGGAGATAAACTTTCCCTTAGGTACAACAGAATCACCCTTCCACTCTAGAACCGATTCATTCAGGAATTGGAACTATATGGTATAGACTCTACAATCAATAGAGGCATAATAGGCATGGAGCCAATCCATGCAAGGATCTCATCAAAATCGATCATCTCTAAGTCAATCAAATCAACAAGAATATCCTTATGATAGATAGACACTACACAATCTCTATAGATTCTCTCTGCTCGAATAGACTCACCAACTAGAGTAGAAACATCAAAGGGTTCAAGAAGACTCTCAGGAGTTCTATCAAATTTAATAGCCACATAAGGGGTTACAAGTGGCAATGTGGCACCAAGATCCATAAAAACATAATAATCACGAGTAATAACTCAAATCATACCAAGCATAATATCTGAGGAGTTCTCATGATCTTTGCGACTACCCATGTCATACAAATGGTTTGTAGCTCCGTTTGCACCTAACATAGTGCCTTTCTAGGTTCCTCTAGTTGGCGGGGTTGGTGCAGAAGATTGGGCTTGGTTAGCTTACTTTAGACACTCTCTTGGGAAGTGGCCTACTTGGCCATACTTGAAACATGCATCACTCCCCTCACGGCATCTACCTAAGTGCAACTTGCCACATTTACCACATAGTGGCTTACATTATGAACCTTGGGCCATACTAGCTTGTGACTGAGATCCCTGAGCCCTAAATTTCTGAGACCTCTGATCATTCTTGTTCTTGGGCATAGGTGCACTAGTAGATAATGGTGCTGGCCCTGATTGAAATTTGTTACCTTCCTTCTTTTTCCAACCTCATGGCTAGATGTCTTAGCTCTCTTATTTTTGAACTCTTCCCTATCATGTTGTCTCTCCTCATCAGCTTATTGCACATAAGTCATCAACCTCCCGATGTCCATATCGCTTATAAGCATAACTCCCATTCCATCTTTCTTTAGCCCTTTGTTCAACCTAGTAGCACACATCCTCATTATCCCTCTCATGTCAGCAACCATATCCAGAGGATAGCGAGATACCTGATTGATCTTAAGTCTACACTCTTGCATAGTCATAAAGCCCTATTCTAGATTCAAAAACTCCTGTACCTTGGCCTCCCTCCATTCTCTTAGAAAGAAACGACCTAAGAAGGCTTCCTCAAACAATGCCCAAGTCAACAATGAGGCTTCCTTTCCTCTACCCTTCTTCCATTGGTCAAACCATAGCCTGGGTACACCCTTAAGCTGGTAGGCAGCCAGTTCAACTCTATCAACCTCAGCCACATGCATCACTTGGAACACCTTCTGAAGCTCCTCTATGTAGTTCTCAGGATTCTCGTTAGATGTAGACCCTGTGAACTCAGGCGGATTCATCCTCAAGAATTCTCGGACTCTAGATGTGTCCTTTACATCCTGTCTACCCACTCTTTGCCTCGTAACAGGTGCTGTGACAGCCTAGGCTAAAGTTTGGATAGCCTGGCGAAGCTCAGCATTAGAAACCTCAACTTGTCGGGGCTACTCAGCAGGGACATCTGGATCCACGGGCTCCTCATATCTTTGAGGCTCGGGTGGTTAGCATTCCACTTGGCAGGACATCCACTACCTCTGATGGCTCTTCTAAGAGGTATGATCACAACTCGGCAAAGCGTAGAGCACGGATTAGAAGAGAGTTTCAGAGAGTTTTCAACTCTATCGCACGAATCAGATCATGAAAGAAGTGTAACCATTCCTAATATGAGATAGCCTCTTGCTCTTGAAGTGTGGTGCACAATACACCCATAAATAAGATTCTACTAGACATGGCTTCATAGACTTTCTATGACACTTGAACTCTGTGCTCTGGTACCAAGTTTGTCATACCCCAATAGGGTATCTTAGACGTGGCCGACACCTAGAGACCATTGCTAGTCCCCAAGTGAACCACTTGGCCTCATCACATTCATTTATTTAACAAAAAATCAACTGAAGACTATGATAGTAAGAAATGGACAGTCTAATTCTCAAATATATGGAAGAACTAGCTCAACAAAATCGCAAAAACATTAACTTAACACTAGTCCATGAAGCCTCTATCACTATCAAATGGTGCCAATAATAGACCTATGGCTACCTCAACTCAAAATTAAAGCTAACTCAAGTCTAACTCTATAAAGCTAGATGAAATAAAATAATGTGCAATAACCCTTATTTTTCTTAATAAAGGGTTAATTGGTAATTTAACCAATAATTTTTATTAAAGATTTTTTTAAAAGAGAGAGAGAGAGAGAGAAGGCAGCCAAACACTTTGGACAATAGCATAACAGAAAAAAAGAAAACTCAACAAACCCTTTATTTTCCAAGACTGCTACACGCAGCAGGGAAAAGAAAATAAGAGCTGGGCAGTTGTTTCGTGTCTTTTCTCTTCGAAGAAAACAGGCGGTTCATTAAGGCTATTTAGAGAAATTCATACGTAAAATCAACTTTATTTTTGTAATGCTATTTTGGGTGATTAAGTGCAGGTATTTTCTTGTTATTGTGTGCTCTTGTTAGTTGAAAACTTATTTACTAGAATTTCACCAATTAGGTTTAACAATGAGATTAAGAATACCTTCACTTTTAATTTATAGTCTAATGTAATGGGATTAGGGTTTAACCCTAAACTTGAAGACTAGGGATATTGAAACTTGAGTTTGGCCAACATAATCAATATCAATAATCAATATTGTTTTCATTGATTTAGGCAAGTAGGGGCTATTTTGGTGGGTATTTTATACGTGCAAAGTTGTGGAACTTGTCATTAATAAGGTAAGTGAGACTTTAAGATTTAGTGCTTGCTTTTCAAACATGCTTTGAAATATATAATTTTCTCTATCTGGTGCATGAATAGGACAAACATGTGCTAGGTAGAGTTGGTGTTCTTTAATAACCCTAGATATGCTATTTTGGAGAAGAATATCAAATATTTTCATGAGTTACATATGGTGTGATGTCGAATAGCCTTCTTTATTATTGTAATGTGGTTACTAGGGGCACACTTAGCTGCCGTAATATGTTAGGGGCATACCCATGCTGCCGTAATATGTTATGTGCTTTGTACAAACTGCCGTAGTATATTTTGAAAGCATTAGACATGCTACCATGGACTTGTTGGGGTGATACGTTGATCTCCTTCGCTACTGTTTATGACATGTTTTGAGTGTGGATTGAATTGTTATATGTTGTGACTCTTTTTGAACATTTGTTTGAACTTAAAGAGCTTATTATGAAGTATATTCTTGTGTATATTATTTATGTATATCCGTTGAGCAGATGTATTTATAACTTTTGTTCCAAGAATATTAAAGTAGCGAGTCAAGGATCTTACTGGGTTATATTTATATATAGCTCGCTCCTAACATATATGTCAATGCAGATACTGTTGCAGAGGGTGATACTGTAGCTAATGAGTTCATTTCTGTGGACTTTGTTTCTGAGGTGAGCCTTGGCATTGTTCGTGGAGGCTACTACTTTAGCTCTATTTATTTTAGTTTATGTTTTTCTTTTTTTGGGGGGTTGTATGCTGACCATCAAACTCATATCACTCCTCTGGATGCTCCATGATCTTATTGTTGGATTTGGGCTAGAAATATTTTGTTAAGTGACTGTTTCTTTTCATAAAGTTTCTATGTGTTGGTTCAAAAATTATTTCATATTAATGTTTATCGATGAGTTTTAAAGTTGCACATATTATAATCTTAGTGCTTGGATAGTTTGGGTGTGTATGGATATTTGGTTATCCCGACAAATGGTGTGGGCAGGTGTCAGTCACATCTAAAGGGTATTTTAGGATGTGACAAAGTGGATATCAGAGCCTAGGCTTTAAGTCCCGTGTGATGGAGCAGTTTTTGGTAGAGTCTTGTTAGTGGGTATATAAACGCCCATACTTATGATTTGAGTCTACTTAATATTTAGGATGTATTCTCTTTTTCATTCCTTATTCATTGAATCAAGTTTAGCTTTTAAATATTTTTCCTAGATGGCTAAGAGACGTGGCTCTTCTTCTGCTATTCAATCTATTGTAGTTGTTGGACATGGTGGGGGACATGGTATTACCTCCAGTGGCAGTTAGGGCAGATCTCATCCTACTAGGGATCGGACTAGGGCATTTGGTTCTCCTCAATTAGGATTGATGAATGAGGAACAGACCCGAGCTATTGCCCCATAGCAAGTGAAGGAACAAGTTGTTCAGGATGCTCTAGACAGTGCTAGCTCCTACACGTACTATCGCTTTACCTATAGATGTTGAGATGAGGTTGTTGAATATATTACAGGCATTGATACCTAATCAAGTGGAACCCTAGCTCCTTAGACTTATACACAAATGCAAGAACAAGATTAGTTGAATGTTAAAAAGACTCAGACATTGCATTTGGCCCCTTAACAAGTTGGTCATCCAGTTGCAACTTCAGGGCAACCCAAAGATCTTAAGAAATTCATAGACCTTAAGCCACCAAAGTTTGATGCAACGCCAGTATCTATTGAGCCTCAGAAGTTCCTCGATCATTGTGAAAATATATTTACTACATTGGGATTGAAGGAGAGTCATGGTGTGGAATTTACCACTTTTATGTTCTCAGGTTCTCTAGAGGCATAATGGACTTCTATTCAGAGAGCTAGAGAAGCAGGATCACCACCTATTACCTGGTCAGAGTTTTCAGGAATATTTAAGGATAGTTTTATTACATTGAGTAAACAAAATGATATGAGACATCAATTCTGTGATCTATGAAACGACCCAAAAAATGCTTGAAAATGCGCCTCGAAAAATGCCCATAATTGTAATTTCTATATGTCTCAAAATCCATGTGTAATATCAAAAGTTTGACTTCATGTTCTTGTTCAGGGTGCAAAATTGAGTGGGAAATGGGTATAACCTGAATTTTAGAGGACCCATAGCGAAAAATGAATTTCGCTAATTTTACAATTCCAGTAGACGTCCGCGAACTGGTCCTGTCATGGAGTAGTGTATTTTGTTGCCAGTTTACTAATCTCAAGACAAGGCTTTAGGGTCTTGGGCATAAGCCTCTCCATACGTAAAACACTTATACTTAGTCATTTTTAAACCTCAGATCATTTAAAAACATTCCAAATAAACCTATTTAACACTTAGACAAATATTTCACCCAAAATTCAAGTGCCCAAATCTCATTCCGGATCTAAGGATTTCATTTAAGCTTCAAATCTCCATTCAAATCATCATCAAGGAAATCTCCAAAGTCTAGGTATGTGGATTTCAACCATTGAGTTCTTTCACCAACAATACCCAAGCTCCCTTTTTACATAAATTGCATGTTTCTAAGTTGATTTACTTATGGGTCTTACATAATATGAATTTGACTATGAACTGTGTTGGAGTTCCATAAAAGTGTGATTGTTTAAGCATGTTCTAAGCTATGAGTTTAAGCATGTTCTAAGCTATGAATCTATGATCTATCTTGAGATATTAGGAAGGGTTTTGATATATATTGCATGAGGGTATTAACAAGTATTGGTAGGTGGTTTTATATTGATTTTTCTTGCATGATTTCACTCTTTAATTGAATGATTTTGTACTAAAATTGCACACCCGTCAAGTGTTTGATAAAATGCCTTTTTAAGGATTCTTAAAGTTTTGATGATCTATTGGTTGATTTATGAGTCAAGGGACTTCATGATGATTTTGGGCTTTCTAAAGATGTGTTTAAGTCATTAAAATGTTGATGATGTTGTAGGGCCGAATTAAGCCCCTTTTCTCAAAGAATATACCTCTTGTGAGCCTTTGATGTTGATGTTAATGAAAGGGTAATGTTGATGATGACCCATTCTTATGTTTGAAGTTAGGCTCACCATTTTAGGTCAATGGTGTTAAGAGCTACTCATTCCATGTCTCTATGTTTATCGCAAGTTATTAAAGTATGATTGTCTTATATATTTAGTGGGATTATACTTAGCACCGAGCAAACCAGAGGCGAGTACCCAAGTCCCAGAACTACGTGCCACTGTAGGTGAAGGGATTAGATGCAAGTTCCTAAATCTCTATTGATGAGTACCATAAAACTGAGGGCTTGAGGCGAGTACCCGCATTTAGGAACTAGAGGTGAGTACTCGGTTCACACAAGAGTTAGTGGATCCACTCAAGCATTAGAAGGTTCACCTTGGCAAGTAAGTTCCCCCTTTCTTCCGGTGTAGGGTAGACATCGGGATTCCAAGTTGTAGCTCGCTTGGTCTTATTTTATGTCAGTTGAGGTTTCTTCCCACACTTATATATTATGTTCTAT
>JAPFFP010043682.1:0-35650 GCA_026153255.1 Solanum medicagineum | reverse complement strand
TTGTTGTTGTTGTTGTTGTTGTTGTTGTTGTTGTTGTTGTTGTTGTTGTTGTTGTTGTTGTTATTGTTGTTGTTGTTATTATTATTATTATTATTATTATTATTACAAAAATGGACAGATATTCATTACTGCACATAAGCATCCACATCATGAATTTCCTTCCAATTACATGAACACAAAATGCAAATTTGATTTGCTGCAATTGATTCTCCCACCGCATACAATATTCAATTTAAGCTCTCACTTGAATTCTTCACACCTAAGGCATATATTGCATTATACAAAACCGATGCGAATTGATCTACCACAATTTATCCTCGCACCGCGTACAAATATTTCAATTAAGCTTGTACTCAAATTCCTCACACCTAAGCTAGTATATTGCATTATACAAATCGAATTATTTTATGTACGTATCTTCAATATCCTTTCCAGATGGAAAGTAGAAATCTTCTCCCAATCAGAAAAAAGAATAGCATATAAGAAGAGTGTGAAAATCAAAGTAAATCTTGAGATGAAAAGAAGCCCCACTGCAGGTCGAACGTGAGTTTACTTAAGGAAAAAACCCGTTCACGTTCACAGGATAAGGAGAGAACAAAAATGAAATAGAGAGTTGAAGCCTAAAATGGTAAAGGTGAAAAACTGAATTGCAAATAGCATGTAGGTGTTTCGTATATCTGATTTAGAAAATTCTTGGGTGAGAGCAAAAGTTTTGAATTACTTGAGATATAAACATCGAATCTCTTGATTTTGTAGAGATCAATCTTTAAGGCATGCTTTAGAGATCATATATAGTGACTCCTTGGTCCGAATGGTCTTTTAAAATTCACAAATAATGGCAGTGTTGAAAAATGCAAGGGAAATATATAACTCAAATAATAATATGAAAATTTAGATGAATACTACTCTCTCCATCTCATTTTAATTGAATTTGTGAGCTAATTGACATATATTAAGAAAACTTCCAAAATAAAATTCACACCATACTTTTCATTATTATCCTTTATAAAATCATAAATATGTAGTATAACTTCTAGAAAATATAAAACATCAATAAATGAAAGGTAAATATGGAAAAAATTTCAAACATTCATCTTGAACTTTGAATAATTTAACTATTTTGAATATTGAAAACATCCTCAAAAATTCAATTAAATTGGACGGAGGGAATACTACAATAAAATATTATTATTACTATATATAAATAATATTTGAAAACTGTTTTGTGAAACTACTTCAATAGTGTAAAACATCATTTGAGTATTAAAAAAGTCTTCTCTAACGAAAAAGGACCTAAAATACCATTGAACTATTGATAATGATACAAATATCATTCATCCACCTTTTGTGCCTAAAATAACCTTCTCATCCACCTTTGGGTCTAAAGTTACTTTTCTTTTAATAGAATAGTAATTAAATACTTTAAATAATTTGATAAAACATGTGGCGATCACTTGTTGGTTACAATTTTATTATTTAAAGTTAATTCTAAATAAGAGAAGATTTGACTGGTATTCCTCTTGAAAGGGAAGTAGATTTTGACATAGGTCTCCCAAATATTTCCATTCCTCCTTATCGTATGGCATCGTTTGAATTAAAAGAGTTGAAAGCTCAGTTGAAGGATCTATTGGAGAAAGGCTTTATTAGACCAAGTATGTCACCATAGGGTGCTCTAGTTTTTTGGTGAGAAGGAAAGACGGGTCACTTCGGATGTGCGTTAACCATAGGCAATTGAATAAAGTGACTACTAAGAATAAATATCTATTACCATGTATCAACGACTTATTTGATAAACTTCAAGGAGCTACCTATTTCTCAAAGATTGACCTCCATTTCAGTTATCATCATTTGAGGGTCAGAGAGTGTGATATTCCCAAAACTACTTTCCAGACTAGTCATTGGCATTTTGAATTTGTGGTGATGTCATATGGCTTGACTAATGCTTCATCTGTGCTTATGGACCTTATGAATCGGGTGTTCAAATCATTTCTTGATAGCTTTATGGTTGTCTTTGTCGATGATATTCTGATTTATTCCTGAAGTGAGCAAGAGCATACGAATCATTCAAGGTTGGTCCTTCAAACTTTGAGGGAGAAACAATTATATGCCAAGTTTAGAAAATGTAAGTTTTGGTTGGATGAAGTAGCTTTTCTTGGTCATGTGGTATTCGATGATGGCATTAAGGTTGACCAGAAGAAGACTGAGGCTGTGAAGAATTGGCCTAGACCATAATCTCCTTCAGATATTCAAAGTTTCCTTGGGTTGGCTGGGTATTATAGGTGATTTTTTGAAGGTTTCTTATCCATTGCATCTCCAATGACTAAATTGATTCGAAAGAAGGCCAAGTTTATATGGTTATATAAGTGTGAGAAGAGTTTTTAAACTTAGAAGGATCAGCTTACATCGACTCCTATTTTGACTTTACCAGATCGCTTAGATGAGTTTGTAGTATACTGTGATACTTCTCAGATTAGGTTGGTTTGTGTTCTCAGGCAACATGGTAAGGTGATACCTTATGCATCAAGGCAACTGAAATTCCATAAACAAAACTATCCAACTCATGATCTTGAGTTAGCGACATTGATATTGCCTTGAAGATTTTGTGGCATTATTTATATGAGATTTATGTTGATGTGTTCACCGATCACAAGAACTTGCAATATTTGTTCACTTAAAGGGATCTTAATATGAGGGAAAGAAGGTGGTTGAGCTCCTTAAAAATTATGACATGAGCATTCAATATCATTCTAGCAAGGAGAATATGGTAGCCAATGCTCTTAGTAGGCTATTCATGCGTAGTGTAGCCCATGTTGATTAGGAAAAAAAAGAATTGGTAAAAGATGTTCATCGTTTGGCTAGAGTGGGAATTAGATTGCTTGACTCCAATGATGGCAACATTCTGGTTCAGAATGGTGATGAATCTTTTGTGGTTGTTGATGTCAAGGAAAAAAAAAGACTTGGACCCCTCCTTGGTTAAGTTGACGAAGTTGGTTGCCAAAAAGAAGGTTGAGTTTTTCTCCCAAGGGGGAGATGGTGTACTTCGGTATTAAGATCGATTATGTGTTCCAGATGTTGATGGCCTTAGAGAAGTGATCATGAGTGAGGCCCATAACTTTCATTATTCTATACATCCAGAATCTACCAAGATAAATCGGGACGTGCAGGAAGTGTATTGGTGGCATGGTATGAAGAAAGACATAGCCAAGTTTGTATCCGAATGTCGTACTTATTATCAAGCGTCTCGATGGTTTCGCTCAAGATATTGAAATTCCTACTTGGAAATGGGAAGACGTGAATATGGATTTTGTGGTTGGTTTGCCCCATACTCGAGGTAATTTGATTCTATTTGGGTTATCATTCATACGATGTCTACATTGGCTCATTTCTGACCGGTCAAGACTACCTTCAATGCCGAAGATTATGCAAGGTTGTACATCCAAGAATTATAAGGTTGCATGTGTGCCTATGTCTATCATATCGGATCGTGGCACCTAATTTAATTTTCACTTTTAGAAATTGTTTCAAAAAGGGCTTGACACTAAGGTGAGGTTAAGTACCACTTTCCATCTTCAAACTGATGGACAAGCCAAGAGGATGATTCAAACTTTGAAGGACATGTTGAGGGCTTGGAATTCAAGGGTAATTGGGATGATCATCTACCACTTATCGAGTTTGCCTACGCTAATAGTTTTCATGCTAGCATTGGTATGACACCATTTGAGGCTTTGTGTGGGAGAAGGTGTGGATCCCCGGTGGGATGGTTTGAGTTGGGAGAGATGGCATTGATTGGACCAAATTTGGTGTTAGAGGCTAAGAAAAGGTGAATTTTATTAGAGAGAGGTTGAAGATGGCTCAAAGTCACCAAAAGTCATATTCGGATGTTAGAAAAAGAGATATTGAATTCCATGTTGGCGATTAGGTGTATGTGAAGGTTTCTCCTATGAAGGGTGTAATGCATTTTGCTAAGAAGGGCAAGTTAAGTCCTCGGTATGTAGGCCTTTATGAGATAGTTGAGCGGATTTGCAAGGTGACCTGTAGATTGGATTTGCTTTTGGAGATGAGTTCTATTCACCCAATTTTCCATGTGACAATGTTGAGGAAGTTGATTGGCGATCCTAGTTCAATTGTGCCCTTGGAAGATGTTAAGGTTAAAGAGAACTTGTCATATGAAGAGGTTCTAGTTAAAATTTTAGATAGGCAAGTAAAACGGCTTCGCAACAAGGATGTGACTATGGTTAAAGTTCTTTGGAGGAATCAACATATGGAGACTGCTACACAGGAATAGATATGATGAGGAGATATCCCTATCTTTTCCAATCTACTCAAGCCTAAGGTATTAGGTTCTTCCTATTCTAAATGGTCCTAATTCTTTAAGTCTTGTGTTTCATGACATGACATGCATACATGTGCATAAAAATGATTTAAAGGATGTTTTGACGAGTTTTGATAATTTTATGATTTTTCAGAAATGAGTTATGTATTGTGTTTCTATGTTAAATTTTTTCAGGTTCAAGTCAAGCCTTTCTAGCTAATCTGTGTCTCATTCGGGGATGAATGTTTCCAAGGGGAAGATGATATAAGGACTCGGATCTTGTGAGACTTTATTGGTGCTTAAAATCAAGTTTCTGGAGGTGTTTGACCCATGGGAATGCTTGTGTATGGCTTTGGATGGCTTAAGAAAGGATATAGGCTTGGTAGGTATCGAAGGAAACTCCCACAAGTTGTGGTCCTCACCATTGGCCGTGGAAGGGGCCCTTGGTAGGAGCCCCAGCCTTTAAGCAAAGATTTGGTTAAGGCAGCCACCAAAGGGCCCCTGCACGAGCTGTACAAGACACCACGAGCAGTATGGGGTCTCGTGGTACCCATCACAAGTCGTGGTGAGGTGTTTCATGAATACCTCATCCTAAAATATGATTCTAAGTATAAAATTATCATATCGGAACTTGGGTCATTTGTATGGACCGTTGTACGACCAGTGCACCTTTGAATGGACCGTGAACAGTCAGTGGAAGCAACCTCAGTCTAAAATTTGGCTAAGTGTCTAAAGGCCCTTACCACGGACCCTTATAAGGTCCATAGTTATGTTCACGAGCCATGGTGCTCTTTCACAGGTCACCTAGACAATTTTTAGTGGTTGTTTTATTTATGGGTTTCTCATAATTTGGTGATTTCTAAGGGTTGTTTGTGACTTTCTAACCTATGCTAAACTCCTGAAAAGACATATACTCATTCATTCTTATTCAAATTCATTCATTACACTTAAAATACTCAAAGTAACTCTTCTAAGAACTCCTCTCAAGTAATGTAACGACCTAGACAATACTGTGAAGTATTGCCCACTCTGGGCCTAGTCCATCACAGATTTGTCCCTTTGGACTCACCCCAAAAGGTGCCTCACAGTATATAGACCAGTCCTTTACTTATATACCCAACATTTCTCTTGTGTTTTGCCGGTGTGGGACTTCTCATCTCAAGATGGGATGTTACATGCACCCCCTCTATGGACTCAACGTCCTCGCTGAGGTTTGCCCCACTGCATGGGATTCTCCTAGACTCAGCATTGAGGTGTGCCCCAGCCTCACCGGGATTCGCTTAAACTCAGTTGAACTCTGACCCATATCGATAAGGCTGACACAAGAGTTGCTCGGATACCACCTGTAATGACTTGGACCAATACTGTGAAGTATTGTCCGTTCTTTATTCTATCTACCCCATCACGAATTTTTCCTATTGGGGTCACCCCAAAAGGTGCCTCACCTTATATAGACCAGTCCTTTACTTATATACCCAATATTTCTCTTGTGTTTTGCCGATGTGGGACTTCTCATCTTAAGATGGGTTATTACATTGTGCCATTGAAGGTTCAACTTGGAAATTCAAGAAGGGCTTTCTTCTTAAATTAATTTCTTTTTACTTCTTCTAATTTATCTAAGGCATGTGGGATTGATTCATGGTCCCTTTCAACCATGAAGACCCCAAACACTTTTTACTCCTTGATTTATGAAATTCAAGCATACTTTGAATATGAGTCTTTTCAATTAGTTTTGATTTAATTCAATTGAGATGTGGGTTGTATTTAATTGATGTTCTTAAGGTGATTTAAATCCTAATATGTTGAATTACACTGCTATTACGAAGGTTTGAATATGCATGTCCCTTTAAATGTCGAATTTAGGCATTGGTAATGTCAGGTATTCCTTGAATGTGAATTTCTTCATGGATTTAATTGGATTTCATATTCTATTGTTATTTTAAGTATGAATCTTTATTGCCCATGCTATTCTCTCATCATTCATGGCATATGCATACATGAGCATTGATTTACATGAAGATTCTGATATGGGATAAACCTAATTATGTTGATGAATCTGATTTCAAGGATACGACATGTGATCACATTATGTCTATGATATGGCTCTATGAGCAATTATGGGGGTGGTTACACTAACATTTACAAGTATGAATGAGCTATTCTTGTGGGATGATGAGTTAGCACCGAGCAAACTTGTAGGAGAGGGGCTATCTTCAAGGGTCCAGTACCCAAGTCCCATAACTATGAGCTAACGTTAGTTCATATTTATACTCATTTAAGGGATGATTATGTTATGTTATGGAAATCCTTTCAAAAAGATGAGTTCCTAAGGAAGGTGGCCATCACACTGAAGCATGAGTTCATAAGGTGTGGTGTAGGCTACTAGTCTACTCTCATCCGATGGGAGGATTTCGTCGGGCTAAATCATGTAATAGCTCACATGGGTTTAAGATATCTGTTAAGGTCACATCCCTATTATATTGAAATATTATGGCATTTCATGCATCATGGATTTAATGACATATTTATATGTTACTCTTCCTTGTATATATACTTGTTTTTATATGCGCCTTTGTCATCTAATATTGAATGCAGGTTTAATGAGCTCATATGCATTGCATGCCTGCATACGTAGTACATTCAAATGTACTAACGGATACTCTTTGCCTACTTGATCTGACCATGTAGGGACTAGAGACTATCTTCGTCCACCTTTTGACGTTTAGATTGAATTGTGAGAGTTGCTCGTGGTGAGTTCTATCATTCAAGGACAAGCTACCTTCTATCTATCTATTATGTTGTTTCCTCTTATGTCATTACTTTGAGGATGAGCCCGAAACATGTTTTCGCCCCCATCCTATTCTATGACTTAAAGGAATTGTTGGATATCATGTAAACTCTTCATACGGGCTTGTGTTATGTTATGTTACTTGCTTATGGAGACTATGATTATGGCTATCTCCTTGATTTGATGATATGTTGATAATGAGATCAGAAATGTGGAAAGTCCTAAGTCTTTTCTATCCCCATAGTGTGAGTCATACTATGTGCTTTGTGAATCCATGCAAATCATTATTCCGATGACATACCCATAGAGTGAGTCATACTTTCTCATCCCTCAGAACTATGTGTTTATTGTCTTATTATGCTTCCGAACCGATGATGTGTATGTGGATGCTTAAGGCCTGTTTGGGGATTCTCGGGTTCCTGTTCGCCATGTCACTCCTAGGCCCTAGGCTTAAGTCATGACATATTTATACTGTCTTGTTGAATTATTATTTTCTTGATCATATGTAGTGTCTTGGGTTACTAATTTTGAGTTTACTGGCATTGGGAGCTGATGGTGGATTAAGGTCATGTTGTTAATTGGGATTGGAGGCGGGGGTAGTGGTAGTAAGAGGGGAATAAGCTTACTTAAGTTAAGACTAGGGTCGTGGAATATAGGATCACTTATAGGAAAGTCCATAGATCAAATAGAGTGTCTTAAAAGGAGAAAAATTTAATATATCGTGTGTTCAAGGGATCAAATGGGTAGGCACCAAAGTCCCGTACGTAGACGGTTTTAAATTATAGTACTCAGGTAGTTCTAGGGATAGAAATGGAGTTGGTATTCTACTAGATGTGGACCTTATAGAGTATGTGGTTGAAGTTAGGAGAATTAATGGTAGGATAATATTTATTAAATTTGTGGTAGATAGTCAGGTAGTTAATGTAGTTAGTGCTTGTGCTCCCCAAGTGGGCCTAGACGAGGAAGTCAAAAAGCTCTTTTGGAAAGATTGAATAAGGTTGTGAGAGGTAAACTTGATACAGGAAAAATATTTATTGGGGGAGATTTTAATAGGCATATCGGTGCAACTTCTAGTTGGTTTGAAGATGTTCATGGAGGCTTTGGTTTTGGGGAGAGGCATAGAGGTGGAACGTCTCTCTTGGATTTTACTAAAGCCTTTGAGTTAGTTATTGCTAACTCATGTTTCCTGAAGAGGAAAAATCACTTGATTACCTTTCATAGTATAGTAGCTAAGACTCAGATTGATTAATTACTCTTCCAGAAGCGCGATAGAAGCCTTCGTAAGGATGGCAAAGTTATTCTAAGTGAAAACATTTCTACTCAACATAGGATCCTAGTGATGGATTTAAAAATTAAGAGAAAAAAGAAGAGGGTTATTTATGTCCAACCAAGGATTAGATCGGGAGGCCCGACTCATGTTCTTTCTCGAAAGATGGGTGAAAATTGAGTAGTTTAGGGGCTCAGGAGAGTAGCAGAGATATGAACAGTATGTGGGACATTACTGTTGGTTGCAATAGAAAAGTAGCTACCGAGGTACTAGGGGTTTTGAGAGGGACCTTTGTTGGATGTTCGAGTGACTGGTGGTAAAATGGAGAAGTTAAAACAATATGAAAGCTAAGAAGGTTGCTTATTTAAAGTGGTTGGAGTGTAGAGATGTGAATGAAAAGCGAAGGCTTAAGGATATCTCTAAAATGATGAAAACAATAGTGATGTATGCTAAGACATCAACATTTGAGACATGTATGTGGAGCTAAGTGATAAAGGTGCGGACGAGATTGTATAGATTTGCAAAAAGAGATAGAGAAAAGCTCACAACTTCTATAGAGTGAAATGCATTAAGGATAAGGAGGGTGAGGTGTTGGTGGATGAGACTTCCATTAAGCTAAGATGGCAGACATACTTCCATAAACTCTAAAACGAAAAAGGAGATAGAGATATTGAGCTGGGTGAGTTGTCACACTCCGATGGTCATCGAGATTTTGGTTATTGCAGGCATTTCAGAGCTGAGGAGGTTAGACGTGCTATTAATAGAATGAAGAGAGGGAGGGCAATCGGTCCCAATTAGATTCCAGTGGATTTTTGGAAGAGCATGGTCAAGGATGGTATAGAGTGGTTGACTAGGTTGTTTAATGCTATTTTGAAGACTACTAAGATACTCGATGAATGGATGAGGAGTATAATAGTTCCATTGTACAAAAACATGGGTGATATTCAAAACTGCAACTATTACAAGGGAATCAAGTTGTTAAGCTACACAATGAAGGTCTAGGAGAGCATTGTGGATATGAGGGTAAGAAAAAGAGTGTCTATTTCAGAGAATCAGTTCGGATTCATGCCAGGGTGATTGACTACTGATGCAATTCATCTTGTTCGGAGATTAGTGGAGAAACATAGGGATAGAAAGAAAGACCTTCATATGGTATTTATTGATCTTGAGAATGTGTATGACAAAGTTCCAATAGATGTACTATAGATATGTCTAGGGATGAAAGGTGTTCCAATGGTTTATATTAAGGTGGTAAATGACATGTACGAGGGAGCCAAAACTCGAGTAAGAATAGTGGGAGGACACTCAGTGTATTTTCCTACTGACATGGGCTTCATCAAGGATCTGTGTTGAGCCCTTTCCTTTTTGCCTTAAGAATGGATGAGCAAACATAGTTTATTTAGGAGAAGGTTCCATGTTGTATGTTATTTGTGGATGACATAGTACTAATTGGTAAGACTTAGACTAAAATTAGTGATAGATTAGAGGTTTGGAGACAGTCTTTGGAATCTAAAGGGTTCAAACTAAGCAAAACCGAAAAAGAATACTTAGAGTGTAAATTCAGTGTTGTAAGGGATGAAGTAGATATTGAAATGAGCCTTGACACTCAATCCATGTCACTCCCAGGAGGGTACCCTAGACGTGGCCTGTACTCAAAGACTATTGTTATTCCCCAAGCGAATAGATTGGACTCATCACATTCATTCATTCAATAACTAATCAATTAGTGGAAGACTAAAGATAATCAATAGGCAATCTAAGTCTCAAAAGAATATAAATAAAGCAGGCAAGTCTGAAAGAAGCTAGTTCAACATAATCTCCAATCAAAGTCGACTCTAGTCTATGAAGCTTCTATCACTATCAATCGGTGCCAATGACAGACCCATAGCTACCTCAACTCAAAAGTAAAGCTAGTATAAAGTAACACTCTAATAGCTAGGTGAAAATGAAATAGGATCCTCCGTAGCACGGGAGTCTCACCAACTCAGCTGACTGCAAAGATCCTCAACAATGTGCTTATTGACGATCTCCAGTGCCTGCCCCTTTACATCATAAAATGATGCAGTCCAAATAGACGCCAGTATGTGGAATGTATGAGTATGCAAAATGGCTAAATGAAACAGATAAAGGCATAATAATATAGAAATAACATCAATTCAGAAAATACTCACTCAGAACACCAAATGTCTATCTAAAGAAAGAATAAATAGTAGACACATGACCCATCAATACCAATCTAAGCTCATCAATCAACTCAAACTTAGAGTACTATCAGTGTGGAACCTATATAAGGGTTTCTCTTATCCGACAATAATCACTTATGAGCTAGTGATTATACAATACTCTCGCTGATGTTGTCACAATCGTCCCGTACTTCCCAAGTAAAGAACGAATCGGATCCACTAGGGATCTAGCATACTCAAGTCCTCTATTGCTTTCAAAGGCTTTAACTCAAGAGGTACCATCAATCTAATGGTTCTATCCTCACTTATGCTTGGCAACATAGTTAATGAGTGTGAGTTAGATTTACTCTTACTCATTTCGGTGTTGGATACTCCTCCCAAGACTCAATGCTCATAAGACTCTTCATCTCAATCAATCATCTCAATTATACTCATAAAGGCTCTCATCATCTTAAATTATTCTCATAGAGACTCTTATTATCTCATTAACTCAACTCAATTAGGCCTTTCGACCTTTCATATCAATCATCTCATCAACTTAGTTCTCATTTAATAACTCAAGGACTCAGATCAATAATTAAAAGGAAGTCAATTAGACAGAACTCTAGAATTCAATTATGAATACTCATAGGACTATCAAGCTCTATCAACCCATCATCATACTCTCAACACAATCATAATCAACATTCTAAAGTCAAGGATCTAGAATCAATCCTTAGGTTCATTAATGCATTCTTTTACAAAATAATATGTAGGGCTTGTGAAAATAACTCATGTTAAACATTTAATTAGTAAATAAAGTTTATGACGATCATCAACACATGAAAATACATGTAATATACATATAATTTGCAAGACGACCTTAAAGAAACATATATGTAGACTCATTATACTCTTAACTCCTCTATTACCATCAATAGGGGCTCATGTAAGAAAAATTCCATATTTTACTTTAGCCTTACATACCTGGTATGAAGCTTTGACAATCACCCTCGCAAGAACTCTCTGCTATCTCTTGAATCCTTACTCCTTTCTTCCTCTCTTTATCTCTAGTCTTTGTTCGAACATAGAAAGGACGTAGGAATGAGGATTTAAATCCTCTTTACGCTATAAAATGACCCATTTAGATCATGTTTTAAGTTTAGGAAGTGTTGGGAAAAGTCTGGAATGCCCCTCACGAAATTGGAAAAAAAAACCTTTGCCTCGGGGAGGCTAGTCCACGATGCGGACTGTGTACATTTTTGGGGGTGCTTTCAAGCAAAAAAATGACTCATTTAGACACGGACTTACACTTAATCATCTCTCCTTTGGAATAATTCATTCTTGAATGACAAATAAAGGTAGACATCAAGGCACAAATAACAATCAAGACTCCTTTTAGTATTCACTCAATAAATCAAACTCTCGACTCCTCATCAATCTTAAACAATCTCTATTCAGACTCAAGAATAGGTGCATCAACTCAGGAATAGGCAAATCAATTCAAATCAAGAGTAAGGAAATTACCTTTAACATTTTCATCATTAGGAATGAATAGATACAGATATTTGACTCTCATCTCTTCCTCAGCTTCCCACGTGGCTTCCTCAACGAATTAATTTCTCCAAAGGACTTTGACTGAGGCAATTTATTTGGTTCTCAACTTATGAACCGACGATCAAGGAGTTGGACCGAAATCTCTTCATAAGACAAGCCATCCTTCACTCCAATCCTCTCAACAGGGATTACCAAGGCAGGATCTCCCAATATTTCTTCAACACCGAGATGTGAAATACTAGGCGAATCGCTTCAAGCTCTGAAGGTAACTCTAACTCATAAAAAACCTTTCCAATCTTCTTCACAATCTAGTATGGCCTAATATAGCATAGACTCAGTTTCCCCTTCTTCCCAAATCTCATGACACCCTTCATGGGTGACACATTCAAGTATACCCAATCATTTACCTCAAACTCTAACTCTCTTCTCCTCACATCGATGTAAGATTTCTGATGACTCTGTGCAGTCCTCAACCTCTCTTTAATGACATTTACCTTCTTCATCAATGTTGGACAAGATCAGGTCCAATCAACTTGACTTCTCTACCTCAAACCACCTAATTAGTGATCCACATCTTCTCCCATACAAAGCCTTATAAGGAGACATCTGAATACTTACATGTAGCTATAGGTATATGCAAATTCTATCAATGGCAAGTGGTCATTTCAATTTTCTTTGAAGTCAAGGACATAGGGTCTCAACATATCCTCTAAAGTCTAAATTGTATGCTCTGCTCAGTCATCCATCTGAGGATGAAAGGCGGTACTCAGATTCACTTTAGTATCCAATCCTTTTTTAAAGGATCTTCAAAATTGGGAGGTGAATTAAGCTCCTCTATCTGAGATGATGGACAAAGAAACTCCATGAAACCTCATAATCTCACGGATGTACATCTTGGCATACTCCTCTTTAATGTTAGTTGTCTTAACCACTAAGAAGTGAGCCAATTTGGTCATCCTATCCCCAATCACCCATATCGAATCATGCTGATTTCGTAACCTCAGTAGACCGGTACTAAAGTCCATGTTGATCATCTCCCCTTCTATTGAGGCCATTTGAGATTAGGCTAAGGCCAGGTCAATCACTAAGATGTGGAGTTTCATTGGTTTGGCTAGGTATTACAGATGTTTTGTTAAGGGCTTTTCCACTATTGCCACACTGTTGACCTAATTGATCTGCAAGGGTGTTTCTTTTGTATGGTTTGAGGAATGTTTGTCGAGCTTTCAGAGGCTTAAGGAGCTACTCACCACCTCACCTATCTTGACTCTTCCAATTGATGGAATGGGTTTTACTATGTATTGTGATGCATCTGGTATTGATTTGACATGTTTTTTAATACAGCGAGGTCGAGTTATTAACTATGCCTCTCGCCATTTAAGACTACATGAGTGCAACTACCCCACTCACAATCTAGAGTTGGCGGCAGTAGTCTTCGCTTATATGGACCATAATAGTCTTTTGTACATTCTGAGTTAGAGGGACCTAAATTCCAAACAACATTGTTGGATTCACCTCCTAGGAAACTATGATTTGACTGTTCTCTATCATCCAGGCAAGGCAAATGTGGTAGCTGGCGCCTTGGTCTAGATGGCGGAGGGTATGGATAGCGTAGCTTACCCACCATTTTGGAGCAACCCTTAGCTTTGGACATTCAATCCTTAGTTAATAAGATGGTGAGACTAGATATTTCAAACTTTAGGTGGATATTGGCCTATGTTGGAACTCATTCTTACTTACTTAATCAGATTTGAGGCAGACTGTTCGAGGATGAGGCCCTAGTTGAGCTTCAAAAGTAGGAATTGCGAGGTGAGAGTACCAAAGAATCTAGACGAGGTGTTATGGAATGACAGCACCTCGTTCTCAAAGTTGAAGATTTGATTAAGTTTATTCTTTGTGAGGCCCATGACTCTGGGTATTCTATTCATTGTGGCACCATGAAGATATATCATGACATGAGGCAGCATTACTAATGGTATGGTATAAGAAGAGATATCTAAGATTATGTGTCTTGTTGCCTTAGCTGCTAGCAGGTGAAGGCCGAGCATCAGAGGCTTATTTGGGAATTTCAGAGATTACCTATTCTCGTGTGGAAGTGGGGGCGGACCATGATAATATTTGTGACGAGTTACCCTAGACCTCTAAGGGTATTGATAGTATATGGATCATTGTGGGTCGATTGACCAAGTCTGCTCAATTTCTACAGTACGATTTACTTATAGCCCGAAATAGCTAGCCCGAGTCTATATACAAGATTTTTTCCATTTATATGGGGTGCCAATATCTTTTATCTCTGACCAAGGGTCACAGTGCACATCTATCTTCTAGAGAGAATTTTAGAGGAAATTAGTCACTCGAGTAAACTGTAGGACTATATTTCACCCCTAAATAGGTAGACAGTCGGAGCGTACGATTCAGGTCTTAGAGGATATCTTACGGACCTGTGTATTTTGGAATATGGGGATAGTGGGATCAGTTTTTGCCCCTTGTGGAGTTTGTGTATTAACAACAACTACCATTCGAGTATTCATATGGCCCCATTTAGTACCCTATATGGTAGGCGTTGTCGTACTCCAGTTAGTTAGTTTGAGTCCTCTAGGCCTAGGCCGCACAACATAGACCTGCTTTAGGATGCCTTAGCTAGAGTTAAGATAATTCTAGATAGGCTGAGGATAGCTCAGAGCCGCCATCAAAGCTATGCAGACCATAGGTGCCATGCTTTATCTTTAAGTGTTGGTGAATGGGTATTCCTGCAGTGTTTCCTTGAAGGGTGTGATGAGGTTCAGAGGGGCATGTTTAGCCCCCAGTATATTGGGCTATTTGAGATTTTGAAGCATGTTGTTAAGGTTGAATATGGTTAGCCCTGCCTCTAAAATTTTTTGCTATCCATTGATTCTTCTTGTTTCTATGTTGCGCCAGTACAGTCCAAATGTATCTTACGTGCTTCAGTATGATATCATTGAGTTGGATAACCATTTGACCTATGCCGAGGAACCAGTAGCCATATTTTCCAAAGACATCTGGTAGCTTCACCCTAGATCAATTTCAATTGTTTAGGATCATTATCATCAACTTGTACATACTAATTCAAGAGTCAAGTTACACATGTTATCACATATCCATTTTCATTACCCCAACAAATTCATTAGGATATATCATATTTAGTTCAGCCACTTTCATACTTCCAATTATTCCTCTAACACACAAAGAAGGAATATACAAGGTTCAATCAAACAATACAAGGCTTAGGAATTCACTTGCCTCGATAAACTTAAGAAATCAATCCAACAAGAGTACTTTTCCCTTCTGATTTGAACCCACAATACCATAATCTAGTCAAAAATAGATTTACAATCACATTTCAAAACTAATGCAAAAAGGATAAAATGGTTCAAAAATTTAATATAAAAAATAGAGGCCAAGATCTAGAAAATTTTATATAAAAACGTTCTTCATGTAATAAAAAATCTAATAGTAAAAATGTCACGCCCCAGGAGGGTACCCTGGATGTGGCCGGGACCCAAAGACTATTACTAGTCCCTAAGCAAACCACTTGGCCTCATCATATTCATTCAATCAATAATCTCTACTAATAAGCGGAAGATATAAGGAAGTAAATGAGCACATCATCATCTAGTCTCAAAAGAATATAATGAGTAAAAAAGCTAGTAGAAAGAACTAGCTCAACAATCTTAACATCAACATTCGACTCTAGTCTATGAAGCCTCTATCACTATCAAGCGGTGCCAATGACAGACGCATGGCTATCTCAAATCAATATATAGATAATCAAGTCCAACTCTAAAGTAAGATAAAATAACAAAATGAATCCTCCGAGGTAAGCAAGGCTCACCAATCAGCTGACTGCTCAGATCCTCAACGATTCGCCTGTTGACAATCCCTAATCCCTGTATCTGTATCATAAAATAATGCAGCATTGAGTGATGTCAGTACATGGAATGTATGGTATGTGTAAAATAAAACAATCATTGACTCGGAACAATCAACAATCAAAATATTGAATATCTATCTAAAGCAAGAATAAAGAGTAGACAAGTGACCTGTCAAACCAATCAAACCTCGTCAATCAAATTCGACTCATCTCAAGGAACTTAACTCAACTCATCTCATCTCACCTCGACATAGAGTACTTAATATGGGAACTTTCTGGGAGTTTTTCTTATCCAACAATAAGCATTTATGAGCCAATTATTGTACAACAAGCCACCGTTGTTGCCACAATCGTTTCGTACATGCCAGGTAGAGAACGAATCAAATCCACTAGGAAAACTGCACCAACAAGTCCTCTATTATTTCAACGGCTCTTTCAAGAGGGAACCACTATGTAATGTGATGGTTCTAATCCTCTCCTACGCTTGGCCATGTAGTTTAACGAGTGTGAGTTAGATTAATTCTTACTCTTTCGGTGCTCGATAGTCCTTTCTAGACTCAATGCTCATACAACAATCAATCCAATTGAATTGTCTCAAATCAGCCTTGCAGAGGCACTTATCATTCAATCAGTCTCATAAAGACTCCAGTCATCTCATCAATTCAAATCTCAATCAATAACTTAAGGCTTAGGACAATTATTAGGGAATAATTGAATAGGTAATTCATTAGAGTTCATTTGGGGAACACTCATGGACCATCAAATACTCTCAACCTATCATCATTCTCACATCACAATCATAATCAATATTCTCAATCAAGACTCTAGACGCAATTTCTATCGTCATTCATGCATGCTTTTGAAGTTAACACATAAGGTTTATGCAATATCTCATGTTAAAGTATTCAATTTAGGAAAACAAGTTAATGATGATCATCAACATATAAAAATACATGTAAGTAATATAATTTTCAACAAAATCTTCAAGAAACCATTCAAGAATCATATATGGGGACTCATGCGCTCTCAACTCATCTACGACAATCTATGGAGCACATGGGAGAACAATCTCATGCTTTCGTTTAGCCTTACAAACCTAGTGTGAAGCTGTAACGATCAATCTTCAAGAGTTCTCCCTTGAATTCTCCAATGTACACTTCTCCATTCTCTTCTCTCAAGCCCTAATCTTTTTTCAAGACTTAGAAAGAATTTAGAATGGGGTTTAAAACCCTTTTCATACTCAAAATGACCTATTTTGATCATGTATTGAGTTTGGGAGGGGTTGGAAATTGTCCGGAATGCCCATCACAAAAATTAGAAAAAAATTCACTTCGAAATAGCCCAGTCTGCGACGTGGACTGGGCGCGTACATATATATTTTTTCTCAGAAATTTTTCGAATGAGTTTTACAGTCCCGTAAAAAGAATTGAAAAAAATAAGTGCAAGTCTGCTACAAAGGCGATTCACCTCTGTCGCATACAAAGACTGATTTTTCATTTTAGATCGAAAAATTATGTCTTGATCTGATCACTATACATATTGATGGAGACCATTCTCCCACTCAATTTTTCATGTTGATCGCATATCCAGATTGATGGGATCATTCGTCCTTGAATGATGAGTATAGACAGATATCAAGGCACGAATAGACTCAAGACTCAACTCGATACTCACATCAACTAATCAAACTTTTGACTCCTCATCCATCTCAACAATCTCTATTCCGACTCAAGAATAGACATATCAACTCAATAGTAGATCAATTAATTTAAGTCAAGGGTAAGGAAATTACCTTCAACATCATCATCAATGGGCACAAATAGGTGTGGATATTTGGCTCTCATCTCTTTCTCAGCTTCCCATGTAACTTCCTCAACGAATTGATTTCTCCACAAGACCTTAAATAAGGCTATCACTTTTGTTCTCAACTTACAAATCTCATGATCAAGGATTTCGACCAGAATCTCTTCATAAGACAAGCTATCCTTCACTCCAATACTCTTAACAGGGATCACCAAGGTAGGATCTCCCAAGCACTTCTTCAATATCGAAACATGGAACATTAGATAAATACCGTTTAACTTGGAAGGAAAATCTAGCTCATACGCAACCTTCCAAATCCTTTTCACAATCTGGTAAGGTCAAGTATAGTGAGGACTTAATTTCCCCTTCTTTCCAAATCTCATGACACCCTTCATAGGTGACACTTTCAAGTACACCTTATCATTTACCTCAATCTCTAAGTCTCTTCTCCTCACTTTGATATAGGATTTCTGGCGATTTTGTGCATTCTTCAACCTCTCTTTAATGACCTTAACCTTTTCCATTGATTGATGGGCAAGATGAGCCCCAATCAACTCCGCTTCTCCAACTTCAAACCACCCAATTGGTGATCTACACCTCTTCCTATACAAGGCTTCGTAAAGAGCTATTTGAATGCTTGCATAATAACTATTATTATATGCAAATTCAATTAATGGTAGGTAAGCATCCCAATTTCCTTTAAAATCAAGAACACATGCTCTCAACATATCCTCTAACATCTGAATAGTTCGCTCTGCCTAACCATCTGTCTGTGGGTGAAAGGTTGTGCTAAGATTCACTTTCGTACCCAATCATTTCTGGAAAGATCTCCAAAATAGGGAGGTGCATTGAGCTCCTTTGTCCGAGATGATGGATAAGGGAACTCCATGCAACCTCATAATATCTTGGATGTATAACTTGGCATACTCCTTCACAGTGTTGGTTGTCTTAAGTGCTAAGGAGTAAGCCAATTTGGTCATCTATCCACGATCACCCATATCGAACATGTGATTTCAAGACATTGGTAGACAGTAATGAAGTCAATATTGATCATCTGCCACTTCCATGTAGGAATCTCAAAGTTCTGAACTAATCCACATGGCCTTTGATGCTCAACTTACAATTGTTGACAATTCAGGAACTTTCAAACAAATTCAACAATGTCCCTCTTCATTCCACTTCATGAATAGACTTCTCTCAAGTCATGGTACATCTTGGTAGAGCCAGGATGAATCAAACATCTAGAGCTATGGGCTTTAACCATGATTCTATCTCGAATACCATCAAAATCTTCGGCACACAGTCTACTTTGGTATCTCAATACTCCAACTCTCCCTTTGGAAAAGAACATCACTTTCTATTTGTGGAAAACCTCCTTTAATTGAAGTATGATAGGATCTTGGTCTTGCTTTTCTTTCACCTTTTCCGCTAATGATAAAGGAGACACATTCTAAACATTAACTCCTCCCTCATCATTTTCCTTAAGTTGAAGTCCTAATTGAGACAATCGATGCACTTCCTTCACTAACACCTTCTTTCCTTCCTCAACATAGGTTGTGCTACCTATTGAAAACCTGCTAAGAGTGTTAGCAACAATGTTAGCTTTACCTGGATGGTAGAGAATGCTCATGTCATAATCCTTAAGCAACTCCAACTATCTCCTATGTTGCAGTTTAAGCTCTATTTGACTGAAAACATACTGCAAGCTCTTCTAGCCAGTAAGCACGTCCACATGCACTCCATACAAGTAGTGGCGCCAGATTTTAAGTGCAAACATCACCTCTGCTAACTTAAGATCATGGGTCAGATAGTTCCTCTTATGAACCCTGAGTTGTTTAGAAGCATCAGCTATCACCTTCCCTCTCTGCATCAGCACACATCCTAATCCAAGTCTTGAAGCATCGCAATAGATTTTAAAGTCCCCTATCCCCTGGGCCAAGGTTAAAACTAGTGCAGTTGTCAATCTAGTCTTTAACTACTGGAAACTCTTCTCATATTCATCGTACCACTAAAACTCGATCTTTTTCTGAGTGAATTAGTTAATGGTGCAGAAAAGGAAGAAAATCCACCAACAAATCTGCGGTAGTAGACCACTAACCCCAAGAAACTTCTTATGTCAGCTGGAGAGGTCACTCTGGGACAGTTCTTAACCGCTTCAAACTTTTGGACATCCACTCGAATACCATCACCAGAGACAACATAGCTTAGGAAAGCCAGTGACTTAAGCCAGAATTCACATTTCAAGAATTTTAAATATAACTCATGGTCCTTAAGTGTTTGGAGGACAACTCTGAATATAACTCATGGTCCTAAAGGCTGTCTTTGGAAAATCAAATTCCATCACTTTCAACTAGTGGTAAGCAAATCTGAGGTCTATCTTTTAGAAACAAGAGACACCCTGAAGTTGGTCAAACAAATCATCTATCCTTAGGAAAGGATACTTATTCTTTTTGGTGACTTTGATCAGTTGCCTATATTCAATACACATTATGATAGACCCAACTTTCTTTCGCACGAATAGGACAGGGGTACCCCAAGGAGAAACACTCGGCCTTATAAAGCTCTTCTCTAACAAATCTTTCAATTGCTCTTTCAACTCAGTGGGGTCCATCCTATAAGGTGGAATTGACATAGGCTGGGTATCAGGAAAAAAATCAATCCCAAAGTCAAGCTCCCTATCAGGAGGGACTTCAGGGAGATCCTCAAAAAACTCTTTCAGAAACTCATTCACAATTAGGACTAACTCAAAAGTAAGAGACTCAACATCATCAGATTTCACTCACACGAGGTGATAGATACAACCTTTAGAAATCATCTTTCTGGCTGTAAGTATGAGATAAACTTTCCCTTAGGTGCAGCAGAATCACCCTTCCACTCTAGAACCGGTTTATTCGAAAATTGGAACTTAATGGTTTGGGATCTACAATCATTTGCGGCATAACATGTATGAAGCCAATCAATGCCAAGGATCACATCAAAATCATTTATCTCTAACTCAACCAAATCAATAAGAGTATCCCTATGATGGATGGAAACTACACAAGCTCTAATTCTCTCAGCTATGATAGACTTGCCCACTGGAGTAGAAGCATCAAAGGATTCAAGAAGACTCTCAGGCTTTCTACCAAACTACTGGCCATATAAGGGGTTACAAATGACAATGTGGCACCAGAATCCATCAAAACATAACAAACAAGTAAAGACTCAAATCATACCTATCACAACATTTAGGGAGTTCTCCTGATCATAACGACTACCATGGCATACAAACAGTTTATAGCTCTACCTGTGCCTCACATAGTACCTCTCTAGTTTCCTCTCACTAATATAGAAGATTGAGCCCGGTCAGCCCACTTTTGGACACTCTCTCTGATAGTGAATTACTTAGACACATTTGTAGCATACATCATTCCCTTCGTTACATCTCCGCAAACGTATTTTGCTGCACTTACCATATGGTGGTTTACCCCTTGAACCTTGAGCCACACTAACTTGTGATTGAGATCCATGTACTCTAACATTCTAAGATCTCTGATCATTCCTGACTCTGGGTGCAGGTGCACCAGTAGATGATGGTGATGGAAATCGATTACCATTCCCTTTCTTCCCAACCTCTTAGCTGGATGTCTTAGCTTTCTTACTTCTCAACTCCTCTGTCATGTCGTCTCTTCTCATCAGCTTATTGCAAAAAAGTCATCAATCTCCCAATTTTCATATCACTCACAAGCATTGCTCCCTTCCGTCTCTTTTTAGCCCTCTATTCAACCCATCAACAGATATCCCCATTCTCCCCATCATATCAGCAACCATATCCAAAGCATAGCAAGATAGTTGGGTGAACTTCAACACGTACTTTCGCACAGTCATAGAGCCCTGTTTCAGATTTAAGAACTCTCTTACCTTGGCCTCTCTTCGTTCATTTGGAAAGAAATTCACCAAGAAAGCTTCCTCGAACATTGCCTAAGTCAACAATGGGGCATCCTCTGCTCTACCCTTCTTTCATTGCCCAAGTCAACAATAGAGCGTCCTCTCTTCTACCCTTCTTCCATTGGACAAACTATAGTCTGGACACACCTTTGAGTTGGTAAGTAGCCAGTTCAACCCTATCAGCATCAGCTACAGCATCACATAGAACACTTTCTTAAACTCCTCCACATAATTCTCAAGATCCTCAGTGGATGTAGATCCTGTGAACTCAAGCGAATTCATCCTCAAGAATTCTTGGACTCTAGATGTGTCCTGTGCATCTTGTGTACCTACTCCTTGTCTCATAGTAGGTGTTGTCATAGCCTGGGCTAAGGTTTGAGTAGCCTGGCAAAGTTCAGCATTGGAGACCTCATCTTGCGGGGGTTCTCAACAGGGACCATTAGATCCACAAGCAACTCATGTCCTTGAGAGTCATGTGGGTTAATATTTTGCCTAGTGGTACGTCCTGTACCTCTGATGGCTCTTCTGGGAGGCATGATTACAACTCTGCAACGCGCAAAGCACGAATTAGAAGAGAACTTTTCATAGAGCATAACTCTATCGCATAATTTAGAATATGAAAGAAGTAAAACAATTCCTAATCTCCAATCGCCTCCATATTATAGATGTGAAGCTCTTCACACCAATAATAAGGACTCTACTAGACACGATTTCATAGAATCCCTAGGACTCTTGAACTTTGTGCTCTGATACCAAGTTTGTCATGCCTCGGGAGGATACCTTAGACGTGGCCGGCACCTTGAGTCTAGTGCTAGTCCCCAAGCGAACCATTTGGCCTCATCACATTCATTCAATCAATAATCTCTACTAATTAGCGAAAAACATCATCATCTAGTCTCAAAAGAATATAATGAGTAAAAAGGCTAGTAGAAAGAACTAGCTCAATAATCTTAACATTAACATTCGACTCTAGTCTATGGAGCCTCTATAACTATCAAGTGGTGCCAATGACAGACCCATTACTACCTCAAATCAAGATATAGCTAATCAAGTCTAACTTTAAAGCAAGAAGAAATAACAAAATGAATCCTCCAAAGTAAGGGAGGCTCACCAATTAGTTGACTGTTCGGATCCTCAATGATTTGCTTATTGACGATCCCTTAATCCTGTATCTGCATCATAAAATAATGCAATGTTGAGTGGTGTCAACACGTGGAATGTACGGTATGTAAAATAGCTGAATGTAACAGAAACAGATAGAATAATATGGAACAATCATCAACTTGGAACAATTAACATTAAAAATATCAAATGTCTATTTAAAGCAAGAATAACGAGTAGTCAAGTAACCCATCAAACCAATGAAACCTCATCAATCAAATCAGACTCATCTCAAGGAACTCAACTCAACTCATCTCATCTCGTCTCATCTAGACTCAAAGTACTCAATGTGGGAACTTTCTAGTAGTTTCTTTTATCTGACAACAATCACTTATGAGCCAGTGATTATACAATAAGCCGTCATTGTTTCCACAGCTGTTCCATACTTGTCAAGTAGAGAACGAATCAATCTACTAGGGAAACTACAATCAACAAGTCCTCTACTATTTCAGGGACTCTCTCAAGAAGGAACCATTATGTAATGTGATGGTTCTAATGCTCTCCTACGTTCGCCATAGAGTTTGATGAGTGCTAGTTGGATTAACTCTTACTCTTTCGGTGCTTGATACTCCTCCCAAGCCCCAATGCTCATAAGACAATCAATCCAATCGAATCATCTCAAATCAGCTTCGTAGAGTGATGTGCTATCAAAATACAGCACATTTGATGCCTAAAACGAGGGATTTTGCGAGTTCTTTATGCGACTTTTTAACGTTTTTATGTATTTTTATGTTGTTATTGCAAAAAAGATAGGTTGGCATGATTTGGGGAGAAAATTGCAGATTTTGCTGAAGTGCAGGACATACAGCTGCCCTACGAGTCGTTGCCCAAGCTACGAGTCATTGGGTGATCTCGTAGCGAGAAATAATGAGCAAAAATAAAAAATTTGCTAAGTGGAGATCAGCCTTACGAGGCCATTCTATGAGTCATAGGTCTAACTACGACTTGTATAGGTAGGTTCATAGCAAGGAATAGAGAGCTAAAAGTTTAGACCAAGAACTGAAGGCCTAGACTACGAGAGGAGTAAACGAGTCGTAGACCAAGCAACAACTCATACCAATGGGTCGTAACAGTTAAATCCAAAATACAAAGTGCCTGATATGAGACCCCAATTACGACTTGTATGTTACCCTACGAGTCATATCTGTGCGACGTACCTGCAGCCAGCTATCCTTTCTATTTAATTCTTTTAGGGTTAAATTTTAAATACTATAAATACTTTATGATAGGTGTTTTTAGAGTCAAGAAATTATATATAGCATAGAACACTTTGAATATTCTTCCTTGAATATTCTTAGAGTTTTTCTAGGGTTTAGTATAGATTCTCCTTTTTAATTTGAAGATCCACTTTTAGGGATTTCAAAACTCACATTGTACTCATCTTCCATTAATCTAAGTTTGTGGTTTGCAACTTTTTGTGTTCTTGTTCTTCATTGTTTTGGGTAAAACTTTCAACTATGTCTACTATTTGCATTGTTGTTGATTTTGCCTTCGCCGTGAGTAGCTAAGCACCCACAACTTGGGGTTGTGGGAACCATGAGTAGTTGACTTGAAATAACCTAGACTTTGGTGCATTTATTGATTGGGATTTTGCATGTATTGTTTATTTCCCTATTGTTTAAGGCCATAAAGTGCTCGCTTGAGGCGGCAAACAGAGATAGAATGATTTTCGAAGATGTCTAATCCCTAATGAGCTAGAAGTTAAATAAGAAAAAGGAGATGGTTGTGGCGCGAAGTCCTCTTGTGCACCTATGTCATTCGACAGATTACAGCAAAAATGACTCATGAGGATACCTGGAAGCAAGGAACATTCTTTTACGGCTTACCCGTTCTATAAGAAAACGGTTCAACTGGTTAGGCGGTCTGGCGCATTATTCACTGCGCTTTATTTAAAGCAGTGTGCGTTATCTGGGGATCCATACCAAAGACTAGAAGGGAAGCCCTGTGTGCCCCTCACTGGAAGAGGGCGATGATGGAGGAGATGAGTGCACTTGAGAAGGAGTCAAAATCCTCTGATGGTTCTGTTTCAATCCCCATTTCTGGTTTCGGTCTTTCTGGATCGTTACAGTCAGTGCCAGCCCAGTCTATAGATGCTGGGGTTGGGGCCGGTGTACTCTTATCACTAACCCCGAGAGAGCTTTTAGTCCATGACCAATACCCCAGTTTGTCCCATACATGTGACCCGCCATCAAGATCTAACTCTAAGAGGATACTATTCATTTCTTCTTCTCATATCGATCAAGGCTTTCCTTGAGTTTGCTTTATTTTGATTGTTGTTTGATGGTGTCCAACACCAAACCCCGCCTACTATCATTATCCCGACCAAGGTAGTGATGAATAGGAAAAGGGAAGTAAATGAGAGGATTTGATTGATGTGTTCTCGTCTAATCAACCAAACCTGACCATGGGGAGGTTGACTAGGATGATGGGTAATGTTAGTCGGCACACCATGATTGCCGACCACGCGCCATGGTGAAATTCGACCTTCACTTTCACAAAAGGGCTGGAAGAACCTAAGTTACCATCCTGCATGCGAATTTCCAGTTAGAATTGTGTTGTCTAGGGTAATTGAGTCAACGAATCATAGGGAACACAATCCCCAAGTTGTCTCTAGATTTGAGTGTCTTCCTGCATAGTTAGTTTAGTTTTTATTTTTATCCTTCAATTAGAAAGAAACCCCCCCCCCCCAATTTAGAGATTTTAGTAATCGATACTTGAAATGATTAGTAAAGGATCTCAATATTCAAGCCCCGTATTCCCTGTGGATTCGACCCTAACCTCTGGTTAGGTTAATTGCTAATAGCGATCGCTATCTTATTGGAGCGTGAACATCATCATAGAGGCACTCATCATTCAATCAGTCAAATAGAGACTCCAATCATCTCATCAATTCAACTATCAATCAATAGCTCAAGGCTTAGGACAATCATTAGGGAACAACCAAATAGACAATACATTAGAGTTCATTGGGGGAACACTCATGGACCATCAAATACTCTCAGCCTATCATCATTCTCACATCAAAATCATAATCACAATTGACATTCTCAATCAAGGCTCTAGATTCAATTCCTATCTTCATTCATGCATGCTTTCGAAGTTAACATATAGGGTTTATGCAATATCTCATGTAACATATTCAATTCAAGAAAACAAGTTTATGATGATTATTAACATATAAAAATACATGTAAGTAATATAATGTTTAATAAAATCTTCAAGAAACCATTCAAGAATCATGTATGGGGACTCGTGGACTCTCAACTCATCTATGACTATCTATAGGATACATGGGAGAACAATCTCATGCTTTCGTTTTGCCCTACATACCTGGTGTGGAGCATTAATGATCAATCTTCAAGAATTTTCCCTTGAATTCTCCAATCTACGCATCTCCCTTCTCTTCTTTCAAGCCCGAATCTTTTTCCAAGACTTAGAAAGGACTTAGAATTGGGTTTAAAATATTTTTTACACTCAACATGACCTATTTTGATCGTGTATTCAGTTTACGAGAGGTTAAATTCTCCGGAATGCCCCTCATAAAAATTAGAAAGATTTTCACTTTGGAATTGTCGAGTTCGCGACACAGACTGGGAGCGCACATATATTTTTTCCCCAAAAATTTTCTGAACGAGTTTTCCAGTCCAATCAAAAAAATTGAAAAAAATAAGTATTAGTCTGCTATAGAGGCGTGATGCGCACAGAGACACTAACTTTTCATTTTGGATCAAAAATTATCTTTTGATCCGGTCGCTCTAAAAATCAACTGAGACCATTTTCCACTCAATTTTTCATGTTGATCGCATATCCGGTCCCAAGTTTACCATCTGAGCATGAGAAGATATATTATATGCATATTTATCTTCTAGGGGTATTTTGATAATTTTACCAGATGTTACACAAAATCATTTCGAAAATGGAGCTTAAATGAGCTCATAATCACCATTTTTGTACAAAATTTGAGTTCATGAAAAAATCTCAATTTTTCCAATTGAAAACACTAAACTTGGTGTTAAAATCAAGAAATAATAAATGAGTGATGAAGAGGACGGTCGAAAATACCATTTCCAATTAATTTTCCTCGAAAAACCAAGTGAAATCACTCTTTCGTGAGCTTCCAAAGTCCAAAAATAGAGAACATGGCTAAAAACCATCACTTAAAAATAAGACACTATTTTAGGCCTCATTTGTTCTCCACGAAGGCAGCCACAACTCCGCGAACATGGAGTACAATCTCTTTGACACTCCGTAAAGGCGAAGGGTATGCCGCAAACGTGGAGGTCACCGGCCCTAATACCCCACGACCGTGGAACCTCTTCCACTAATAAAGAGGTCAGCTGGCCTCCACTCCACGAACACGAATGCAAGGCCTCAAAGCATATATAGTGCTTCAGTGACAGATATCAACAGTACAACAAGGCATAAACTCACAGAATAGACCCTTAGGATTCGTTCAAAATCTCATACACACAAATCATATATGCAACTCTACTAAATTCAACACTTCAAAATCAATGAAATCATCAAAAATTGAATTCGAGGTCCTTAATTCGGCATCCTACAAGTCGAAACTAAAATTAGAAACTAGAAATAATAAAACGTTATCATAACACCAAAAAATTATGATTAAGCTCATTCTAATGCTAAAATCACCTCATAGAACTAGTAGAACCATAAGAAATTCAATTGTGAGTACTCAAACTCAAAATATTGACCAAAGTCAAACCTAAGTCACATTTTAACTCAATTTTCAACTTTAAACCTAAAATCCACATGACAACTCCAAATTAGATTCCGATAACTCTTCTAGGCCAATTGTCACATTCCGTAACTTGTGAAATCGACATAATTTTCTTCTGAGACTCAAATCTCCAGATGACTCAAAAATTCAAAATTAGGCAAAATAAGCCTTTAAATTCAATTCTTTAACAATAATTTAAATTTTTACAAGATTTACAAAAATCAACTTTCAAAATCAAATCAAAATATGACTCGGGGTAGCTATCAGGAGCGATAAAATGGTATTTTTATTAAAAATACCAAAAATAACTTTCAGGATCACTATAATAATATTGACTCATTAAAAAGTCTCACCTTTTAATAAATTTAAATAATAAAATAAATTACATAGATCAAAATAATTATATCAAGATTAAGAGTATAAATACATGTAATAGACTAGAGAATTTATTTATAAATATTCAGAACATAAATAAATATGTCTAATTTGTCCATTCAATACATACAAAATATACTAACACAAGAAGTTGAAATTAAACCATTTCCATAATTAAGAACAAATTATATTTATCATCAAGATTTTTGTCCTACCTCATTTTCGATCTTGAACATGAATTTATAACTTATATGAATCGACAAGTTTATTCTTCCATGTATGAGTTAAATTACTTTATATACAAAATTGTCTACCATTTAAGAAATAGACACATATACATATACATAATAATCTATTTAAATAAAGACTTTATTATAACAATATAAATAGTCTTTATAAGGAATTACATAAAAATACTATAACTCAAACTTTACAGTTAATAGTATATTCCAACAATAAATTATATGGATCAGTTGTATTTGAATGGTTTGATAGTTAAATAAGTTGAGAGAAAAATGTTTTTATGCTATTGACTGTTTGACTTTTTTTAGGCTTAAGTCATCAATAGACACCTAAACGTGCTTGCATTCTTCACGTAGAATTCTCAACTAAGACTAGTTCCTATTGAACACCTAAACTATTCAAAACATGTACCTATTAAGCACAAAATGCTGATTTGGCAAGAAATATAAAGTGTGTGTAATTTACTTGCGCTGACGTGGCAAAGTGACAAATTAAAGGATGACATTTGGCATATAAATAAGAAAAAATTAAAATGATAAATTGTAAAAAGATAAAAAAGAAAATCTATTTTTTATTTCATTACCTAATTATTTGTTGCATATATATATACATACCACCTCTCCCTCCCCCCCCCCCCTCTTCCATCCTCCCCCGCAACTCATCCCCCCTATAAATAAATTTGTATATTTCATACATAAAAAATACTCTTTTTCTTTATATGTAAAAAAAATATCTCTTCTTCTTTATGCACTATACTTATATGAAAAAAAATTCATACATATGTAAATTTTAATTATAGTAAAACATATATTTTTATATGTCATATATAACAAAAATTTCATAATTATATGTATATAGGTTTTGGGGGGTGCACCCCACGGGGGGACGGGGTGCTGGGTGGCGAGAAAAAATTTTAGGTAATGACATAAAAATTAAATTTTCTTTTTTGTATTTTTATAATTTATTATTTTAATTTTCTTTCTTATCCACATGCCAAATGTCACCGTTTAATTTGTCACTTTGCCATATCAGTGCAAGTGAAATATACACACTTTACATTTTTTGTCAAATCAACATTTTGTGTTTAATAGGTACATATTTTAAATAACTTAAGTATTCAATAGGAACTAGTGTCAATTAAAGTGTTTAAGTGAAAAATGCGGACAAGTTTAAGTGACTTATGCCTTTTTTCTAATCCCTCTTTGGAAGCACAATGGCGGAGCTACATTCACCCAAGGATGGTCAGATGAGTACTTTTCGTCAGAAAACTTTTTTGAATATATATATATATATTCGATTGTTGAACACCCAATTGATACAAAAATCACTCACCCATGTTTTAAAAGTCTGAACACTTTTCGTCAGAAAACTTTTCAAATATATATATATATTTCAATGGTTGAACACCCAATTGACTCAAAAATCTCTCACCCATGTTCTAAAAATATAAACAGTCTTGATGAAAATGTTGACTCCGCCAGTGTGAAAGCATGTGTTGTTTCAATTATCATTACATAAGGGGTGGAGGATGATAAAACAGGAGAAAAAATTACAAAATGAAGAATCAAATCCATTGCTAATAAAGTCAAAGTTCAAAACTTCAAATAACTGACTAAAGTAATAAAATCTTCCTATTTACTATTTAATATATTTAGAAGAAAATAATAATAGTTAATAATTTTATAAAAAGTGATTTTTTGGAAAATTCTCCAAATGTCACGACTTTAGGAAATTAACTCCAAATTAGTAGGTGATTATTGTGCTTCTATAAACATTCACGCCAGTGAGAACGGCATTCTAGTTAGTTGAATAAATTTAAAGCTATATCATTTTATATTAGTTGTCTACTTTTCTTTTTATATATTTTTTAAAATTTATAAATAAAAACGACAATTTTATTAATTTATCTTGCTATGAAATTTTTTACAAAATTTATTTATATTTCCATAAAAGGAATTTATTGTAAGGATACAAAGAATTTTTTCAATTAATTATAATTTAATTATAAATCAATAAACAATTATTATTACTCCTTCTATCTTATTTTATATGTGGCACTATTTTCTTTTTGGTCTATTATCCTACTCTGATTGAAAATAGTTTATCTTTAAAATTTTCCTTTTATGCTTAATGAAATGATTCTCAATTGTACAAATATCTGAGAATGATTTTAGACCACAAGTTTTAAAAATTAAAAAAAATAATTCATATCAAATTAAAAGGTGACATATAAAATGGGACTGATGGAGTATAATGAGATGAGTAACTAAGGTTTCGGACCTTTGGAACAGTAAAGTAGTTTCATAAAAAGTCGTTGCATCATTACAATGATGTAACAATATAACAACTTCTCATTTCTTAATTACTTGCCTACCAAATATAATCTAATTAGAAATAAGTAAAATAATGTCGACCCATAATAAAAGTCAAACTAGAATATGAACAGAGCGTTCAGTACTCCACTGATCTTTTAAAATTATAATTGATGTATTTTCAAAAAAAGAATTATAAAATTTTCATATTTAACTAGTCTTTTTTGTTGTTGTTGTGCAGAAGAAAAGTTTTAAATCCTTATAAAGATTTTGAGAGCCTCTTTTTGTGAGGATAATCTATGAAACATTAATGTCGTCGTGTTATTTGTTAGGAGAGTATTTCCCTCAGTATTTTGTATAATGATGAACGTCTTATCTTCATACATGAATATAGATTGATTGATAGATTAACCACATCAAATTTTTCTGACTTTGAGTTTGTTTAATATACTTCTCTTTTGTCATTTAATTTTTTTTTTTTTTTTTGAGATTTATTTTATTATATTATTAGTTTTCGTGTGAAATCTGATGATTTTGATTTTTTTTAAAAGGCAAACGTTTGTGAATAGTGAATGATTATTCGTGACCAAAAATATTACGCGTTTCTACAACTGCTTTTCATATTTCTTTAGTTTATGTGTGACAAAACAAGTCCTGCATAAAGAAATACACGCATATCGAGAAAGCCACTCATTCGTGCTATCAACTGATTTTTTTTTCATTCAATGCACGATCTATGCATTGGAATTTGATTATTTTAAATTCATATCATACGAAGCCCTATTTGAAAAGAAATATTCTTCTATCATGAATTTTTTCATATTTAAAATTTTTGATTAAAAGAAAAATAATCTCATCTACTGCTATACCACATTCTTCGATAGTCGTGCTATCAACTATTGAATCACTTTAAACTTATACAATATGTTGTCTGTTTTACATGTTGGCTTCCTTTAGATGCTAATGTAAAAGGTCATCATCAAAGGCTGCGCAAATTTATACGTACGTGCATAATATGAATTAGAGTTGCTCCCACCGTACTCCATCCGTCCAACTTTACTTCGCCCCTGTTGACTTGTCACACGGATTAAGAAGTAATAAATGATAGGGTAATTTTATCAAAGTACTCTATGAATATAATAAATGCTATGTCTATAAAAATGTAATTAGGAAATGACTATAATTAATGATAATGGTAAATAAGAAACTAAGTATAAAATTATCTCTTAATTTCATAAAGTGGATAAGTAATGTTGGACATTCAAGAAAAAACGTGAACGGAGATTGGATTGATGAGAAAATCGAATCCTGGGTCGGAACAGTGATTTGGAGAGGTAACAAAACCCTATACTTTTCATTACAAAACAAATAAACCGGAAAAAGATGGATTATTTTGTGAAAGAATTTTTGGTCCTCTAAAAAGCGGAATTTGTGCTTGTGGAAATTATCGAGTAATTGGAGATGAAGAATATGTTACTGCTGAAACACGGAAGAATTGAAATCTTAGATCAAAACACTATGTATGGATGGTATGAACTGCCTAAACAAGAATTGAGAAGTGAAGTGCCATATCCTAGAGAGAGGGCTTTACCGGTCGTTAAAATAGAGTTGGTGTCGGTAGCTGTTCTTGCTTAGCGGGATCAGGTCACCAATCGGTGACTAAAATGGTATAAGGATCAAGTAAAGATGGACAGAGGGAGTATCATAAATGCTTAAAGGTGACTATATATATTCAACTTTGAAGTATTTATACATTGATGTAGTATTTACAAACATTTGTACTATTTATATAATTTAAGATATTATATTACTTTCGTCATCCACATTTATTTTATTATTTTAAAAATAAATTAATATTTTTATATGTCACTTTTAATATATAAAAAATATAATAAAGTTAAAAACAATTGTTAAAGCAAAAAATAAAGAAGGTAAGTATAATATTTCAAATTATCAAAGACGATACGTAAGAAAAACTAAATTTGGAGGCGGATTTGTGAAATTGTTCCTAATAATAAGGACAACATAATGGAAGCTTGTGAATATTATAACGCCTAGTAAAATCACCAAAATATCCTTAGAGGAGAGATTTGCGCATAACGTGTCTTTCCACGCTCCGGTAGCAAATCCGAGACTAGATTTGCGATCAGCATAAAAAATTGAGTGGGGGAGTAATCTCAGTTGATTTTTAGAGTAACCGAATCACAAGATAATTTTTCGATGTGAAAAAAGCGAACCAGTGAGGGTGCGCGACGCGCACCTGTCGTGGACCAACACTTAGGTTTTTGTCCAAAATTTTTCTATGGGATTGAAAAACTCATTCGGAGAATTTTTGGCGAAAAACACCTACTCTGTGCCTAGTTCGAGTCATGGATGTGTATTTTCAAGGCGAATTTTTTTCTTTTATTTCATGAGGGGCATTCTAGACTTTTCTCAACCCCTCCTAAACTTAAACCATGATTAAATAAGTCATCTTTAGTCAAAATGGGTTTTCAAAAGTCATTCTAAAAGCCCTTACGCACAACTTAATTGAGATTAGAGTTCTTGAGAGAAGAAGAAAAGAAGCGACGGTTCCTGAGGTCGTGGTCGAGTTCTTGTGGAGAATTGAGCCATCTTTCATCCCAAGTATGTAAGGTTACCTAAACCGTTGGATTATGTTCATCCATGTGCCCGTTCGTCTACCAGAGTTAAGTTCATGAGTAGTAATCGAATGTTGTAAATCTTGTGATCTTGAGTTCTAAGCTCTTATACATGTTTGAGTCTTCATGAGTGTACGTGAGTAAATTGATGGGTTGTATTGTTAAAATTAAGAAAGAGGAATATAAGTGTATGCTTGATACCCTAACCCTAAAATTAATTGTCTTCTTTCATGCTAAATGAACTAAAATTATGATATGGATTTTCTAAACTAAGTAGGTTGAGCCTATGAAGTCCATTTTCTTGTTTCATATATGTATGTGATAATCATCTATTATATCTTATGTGTTGAACATGGATGATATGACGTTACTTGACCGTAATTTGTGAGAGTCTTGCATAATGTGAGTTAGAGTGCTCTTGAGTTGCATTGCATTAAGTTTCAATTCTGAGTTACGAAGTTATTCTGAGGAAGTTGATGTTGAGCTGATTTGAGATGAGTTGAGTTGAGGTTCATGAGCATATTTTAGTCTTGAACGAGTATTGAGCATCGAGTTGGGTGAGAGAAAATACCCTAGAACTACGTTGTTAGCGTAGGATGGTCGTGCAGTTAACTCTGACGTCCCATGTCCCAATAGATGGACACTCTCTTAGGATTCAAGAGAGAGAAAGAGGTAGAGGTTGACGTCCTTTTCCTTGACAAGTTTAGGACGGGCATGGTAACGGCGTTGGTATCATTGTGTGTCACCAAAACTCATAATGGTGGAGAGTTATGTCAATTAGAGAAACTTCCAAGCAACACTTGAATTAAGCATATCATGATTTTCGAACAGGGTTGCATTAAACAATGAGTCTAATTCTAAAGCAATAAATTTCAAACTTTACACTTGCATCATTTATCTGAGTTGAGTCACGAAATGAGGAGTTGAGCCCTGAATCGAGTTGGTTGATTTGAGTTTAAGTCGTATATGTTTCTTGAGCTATTTTACACACCAGTATATTTCATATACTGACGCTTATTTGGACTTGCATCGTTAATGATGCAGACACAGGTAATAAAGGACTTCAGCATGTGCACCGTTGAGGTTCAGAGTTCTTGATTTCCAGAGTTGGTGAGCCCTCCTTGCCATCCGGAAGAGCTTTTCGTTTATTTTATTGGTTATTTCTAATTTTTTCTGAGTTCGATAGTCATGGCTTGTCATGGTACCATCTAGATGTTTAGAAGTAGAGACTTCATACACCTTGAGTAAAGTATCGTTGAGTATTTTATCTTCCAAAACTTGGTTTATTTGGAGATTATTTTATAATATCCTCATCACTTCTTTGATGTTTTAATTGAGTATCCTTCCGTTATTAAGTAAGATGTGACAATGAAGCCAAGTGGTTCTCTAGGAGAATCAACAGTGGTTCTTCAAGTACCGACAACGTCGAGGGTACCCGCGTAGGATGCGACAAACATGCATAAAAATATTATATTTTTAGATCATGAACCAGATCATAAGAGTATAATAGTAAGTGTTTTGATTCTCAATTAGAACATGTCACAATCAGAGGCGTATCTAGTATATCTCAAGGAGATAGGTGCATAATTATGAAAAAAGTGGATCCAAAATTTTATATTTGACAAGTTTAACCTTTAAATTCTTAACCTGAGGTCATCACATTTTTTTAACCTATATGTACAAATCTAATTATTTTACAAATTTTAGTAGTTTTTCACTATATATCTTTAATCCGTATAAAAAATATTATTGTTCGTTGAACGTATCGACTATATATTACATTCTCCACTAATAAACTAATTTTAATATAATAATTTGATTTAATTATAAAAATTTAACGGCGATGACAAAAGGAAAACAAAAATTTCAATGTGTTTGACTTGGAGATCTTGAAATAAAAAAAGTACTTAATTAATTAAAACGTAAAAGGGACATAAGACGTCCATTCCCATGTGTGCCCAATTCTTGTCAAGAAAAAGAAATTACAAAGCAAGAAGACAAATATTAGATTGAATTTTGGGATTCAAATTCAGAAAAAAATATTTTCTTTTGAAAAAAACAAAAATTCTAGATGTGAGATTCTAAACCACAATTTCATTTCTAAAACTCTATTTGATGAGCTTGAGAGCACACATATATATAAATAGATTTTTTATTTTTCAAAAAATAGTATTGTCATACATGATCTAATGAGAGATGCTTCAAATGCATAGACATCATATATATTTCTATTATAATATGAGTATTGTAATAAAATTTACTAGAAAATTTAAAATGTTATCAATTATTTAGCCTTTAAATTATACATAACGTAAATTATAAAAATTATTTTACCGTATCAATTAATCCCTAAAGGAATATTTACAAGCCTTCTAAAAATATGAATACTTATAATCTTAAAAATAAACAATCTAGTGTCTACGACGAATAAAAATAACCTAATAGTATAGAATTAAAAAAAACTTAAGAATATA
>JAPFFP010043681.1:0-13016 GCA_026153255.1 Solanum medicagineum | reverse complement strand
GAACAAGAGAGACAGGTTCATATCATAGATACATATCATGTCCAACTATACCTCTACTACATAGATAAGAGCGGGGGCCAAGACAAGCAACCAAGATCACCCTTACAATAGTAAGGAAAGGTAATCTAATCATACAAGACATAGTCTAAACATAAGCTTGAGAGAAGATAAATATTGTCCCCGAACTTGTGGACTCACCATAAGCTAACTTGAACAATCCGTCTAGCCACGAGGAAAATCAATAGGAGCTCTGGTTCCTACATGGTGATATCTTGTAGGCAGAGAGTATGTGTTAGTCTGTTTGAATATATTAAGTATGTAGGATGCAATGTAACAAGAGGTAGGCATCATAGATAAAATGCATAATCATAAGCAATAAATAACATACTAATAATATGACATGTATGAATAATGCTTGAAGTAAAACCATGATTATATAGATCATAATGCAAGTGTAAAGAGTGACCATTATAGTGCAAGCCAAGGCCTACCACCCCTTTGGATAGGCCCATGCGGTACGAACTCCTTCATGAGGTTGATGGAGTACAAACCCCCCATCGAGGTTGACGGAGTACAAACCCCTCATCAAGGTTGACAGAGTACAAACCCCCTATCGAGGTTGATGGGTACCAACCCCCAACAAGGTTACCCAGGCCTACCATCCCCCGAGCTAGGCCACAAAGGTACTAATCCATTGATAGGTTACCCAGGCCTACAACCCCCCAAGCTAGGCTTGGTCATCCCCAACACTATATAGAGATAGTGTCATATATATATACGTACACACACACTCTCCTTTCATCATCACGCACATACATTTCTTTTCATCATCATTTCATCATATTTAGTCATTCAACTCATAAGACATACATTGGACCTTCAATTCCTTAAGAATCCATAACCGGACATTTTATCAAACACTTAGAGGGTGTGTAATGCTATTGTAAAACTATGCAATTCAAGAGTCAAATCATGCTAGAAAAATCAGTTTAAAGCCATCAATAGATAATTTGTAACACCCTCAAATAATATATATCAAGACCCTTCATCAATCCTCACCATAGGCCTTCGATTCATAGCTCCAATCATAGTAAAACAGTCACAATTTCATAAATCCAACATAGTGTGTAGTGAATTTCATAATGAATAACTCATGAATAAATCAACTTTAAATCATGCAATTTTGAGTAAAGAGCTTGGGTATCATGGGTGAAACGAACCCATGAAAGAAACCCACATACCTTAGCTTTGGAGATGAACCTGATGAAGATTGGAGATGGAGACTTGAAGCTTGGTTGAATTCCTTAAGATCATGAGAGGGTTTTGGCACTTGAATCTTGAGAGAAATATAAGCGTAAATGTTTGAGTGAGTATTGGAAATGTTTTGAATGATATGAAGGTGAAAAATGGCTAAGTATAGGTATTTTCTCGTGTGGGAAGGCTTAGGACCAAGACCAAAAAGCCTTGGACCGAGATGGAAAAAAATTGGAAAAAATTACTCAGAAAATAGCACTGGCGCATCACGCCAGTGACGCGCAGATGCTTCTGGAATTTGCCACTTCGAAATTTGAAATTGTGAACCGTTCGCTCTAAAATTGCGGTTAGACCCTTCCCCCCTAAATTTGACCCCCTGAACAAGGATATGAAGTCAGACTTCTGAAATAACACACACATTTTTAGATATAAGGAAATTACGATTCGGGGCACTTTCGAGGCACATTTTCGGGCACTTTTTGGGGTCATTACACTTGTCCAACTAAATCATACCTTTCTCTAAACCTTATCCACGACCACTATCCATGAATCGTCGATCCTTCTAGAATTCATAAAAGCCCTTCTTACTTTCAACCCCAACTTCCTAGATTTTACCAAGTCCCTGACTGTCACGACCCAAGCCTAGGGCCTAGAGGTGACACGACGAATGGAGAGTCCGAAGGGACCCCAAACAAGCCTATTAGCATATCATTACACATCCTTGGTTGCAGAAGCAATAAACAACAATAAGAGATAGTAAAATGGGAATATGGGGCTAAGAGAGATCCTTGATTCCATAGAAACATAACAAGCTAATAGCATATCGTTAACATATCATAAGATTCCAACAATACCTCTAATACATAGATAGGAGCAGGGGCCAAGAAAACTTTTCGGGCTCACCTCATAGTCAAAATTATACAATTAGATAATGAGAGCCTTTACATAACATAAGAACAAGAGATATTGTCCTCAGAGTTGAGGACTCACCAAACTCGCTTTGAGAAGATAGTGCTAGCCACAGGGAGGATGAGGATGATGTAGTGGAGCTCCGGTTCGTACATGGTAACATCATGTAGGCATATAGTATGCGTTAATACGTTTGAATGTACTAAGTATGAAGGATGCAATGCAACAAGGGATAGGCAACACAATCAAAATGTATGATTAGGTAATAAATGAGCATATAGCAATATGGCATGCATGAATGATGCTTGAAGTAAACATGCTTATATATAGAACATATTCCATGTGTAGGAAAAGACCATTATCATAAACCGAACAAACTTAGTACTTGGAATCCAAGGTAGACCACCCTTTGGAAGTGATTGATGAATCAACCCCTCAATTGGTTGATGGGCCTGACCAACCCCCATGAAAAGTAATTAAGGTATCAACCCCTCAATTGGTTGATGGCATACCACCCCCATCCGAGGTGATTGAGGGAATAACCCCTCAATTGGTAGATGGTTGTCCCACTCTACCATCCATGGTGATTGAGGCATCAAACCCTCAATTGGTTGATGGTTTTCACACTCTACCATCCATGGTGATTGAGGTATCAAACCCTCAATTGGTTGATGGTTGTCACACCCTATCATCCATGGTGATTGAGGTATCAACCTCAATTGGTTATGGTCATCTCATAACACTATGGATACTTTTCATGAAATCAACACATATATACTATCCTTTCATCATTATAAAGTCATACAAGTCATAGGTCATGTAATGGATTATCATAGATCAAGAACCCTAAACCGGATATTTTATCAATGCTAGTGTAAAATCATGCAATTCAAGAGTGAAATCATGTAAGAAAACTTGAAGTAAATACACCTACCAATACTTGGTAATACTCTCATGCAATATACATTGAAACCCTTTATCAAATCTCAAGATAAATTATAGGTTCATAGCTCAAAACACGCTTAAATAGTCACACTTTTATGAAACCCAATATAGTTCATAGTCAAATTCATTGTAAATAAGACCCATAAGTAAATCAACTTAGAAACATGAAATTTATGTACAAAAGAAGCTTGGGAACCATGGGTGAAAGGACCCAATGGTTGAAAACCATATACCTCAACTTTGGAGGATTCCTTGATGTAGATTGAGATGAGAACTTGAAGATTGAGTAAGTTCCTTAGATCCAGAATGAGTTTGGAACCCTTGATTTTGAGTGAAATATATGTCTAAGTGTTTGACAAGGTATTGAGGAATGTCTTGTATGATATGGTATTGAAATATGGCTAAGTCTAGGTGTTTTTACGTATGGGAAGTCTTAGTCCCAAGACCCAAATGCCTTGGATCGAATCAAAAAAATTAGGAAAAAATATAGCATCTCTGCGCCCTCGCCACGTCGTACCAGGGGCGCGGAATGCTCTTTGGAAATTGCATTTTTTTATTTTTGAATTTTGATATGGTTACTCAAAATCCGGGTTAGACCCATTTCCCACTCAATTTTGCCCCCGATCACGAATATGAAGTTGAATTTTTGATATCACGCACATATTTTGAGATATATAAAAATTATAAATTTAGGGACTTCCAAGGCACATTTTCAAGCACTTTTTTAGGTCGTTTCACTGACCCATCCACGAGGCCCATCTATGATGCATAAACCATACCATGGGCCGTAGATGTAGCCCATACATCTCTGCACTAGCAACCAAACTAGCACCTATCTTTCATACTTCAAACCTATCAACATATTAGGTATCACGAAATCTCCCTTTTAGTAACATTCATCCTCAAATGTGAATCAAGCTAGCATGAATAAAATGGAATGAACATCTAGTAACCCATTATGAATGCAATAATGTAAATCAAGTATCATTTTCCTGCAATTTCAAAATCTTTATCAATGAACATCATTTAAAATGCCAAAGTCACATATTTCCATATTTGCACATGAAACTTCATCAAAATCTGCTTCATGAATATGCATGCATGTGAAATGACATGTTAAAACAAAGATACGAGGATGCATGAGAATGAACATAATAGTACCACTTCTACCAATATAGCAATACCCACTACTTTAATTCTAATATCAACCTTGGCATAATGAAATATAATTATCGATCCGTCCAATCATTACCATGACCCAAGGAAACTCATATATACTGGATGAGGCTGCTCGAGCTCTCTATTTTTCTTTTCTAGTGGCCATCAAATAATCTCTTCTCTTGTGCCAAAACTCCCCGCACTTATAGAAACCATCCCTACAGGCCATATACTTCCCAAGATGCATCTTGCCATTCTTTTGACAAAGGGAATGTGGGGACTTTTCCTTTCCACTCCTGGACACTAAAGAATCGCCAAAAGTTGAACCATCTTCAACTCGAGCCCTCTTAGCCACCCCTGAATACTCCTTAAGATCCTCTCCTTCAATTTGTTTAGCATAGGTCTAAGCCAAAAAAACAATCCATTTTTTGTACTAGCATAGTAGTGCAACATTCCTTTACCACCAAGTCGGGCACCCCCGACATGAACTTACTCATCCTAGCATGGGGATCTGCAACCAATGAAGGGGAATACTTGGATAGTTATATAAAATTGAGGGAATACTTCCTCACACTCATGTTTCCTTACTTAAGGTTGATGAACTCCATCATCATAGCCTCCCTTAGTGCACGATGGAAAAACTTTCAAGGAATGCAAGCTTGAAGATCTTCCAACCAACCATACCTTCATCCACCCTCCCAAATTTCCATTAAGTAAACCCTACTTGAGCCACCCCTTTGAGTTGGTATGCCGTCAACTCCACTTTTTTTTCCTGAAGACACTCCCATTAGGGCCAATATCTTGTAAACATTGTCGGTGAACTCGAGAGAATCCTCCTGATGTCGCTTAAGCTACACTTCCTTTTTGAAGGTCAAAGCAGTCACTATCAAGTTATATAACTTAACCGAGGTTAGGGCCGATCCCACAGGAAATATGGTAGACTTAGAGTAATTTCAAGTAATTTGAGTTAATTAACCCACTTATCTCCCGAAAGGGGGGCATTTATAAGATTGAAGAAAGAAATCCTAAGCTAATACAGGTGTGTAAAACAAGTAAAAAGAGTAACTAGGGTACTGTGTTCCCCTTGATTCCCTAAATTGGTATTACCACATAATCTATTCTTCTGTAGTGTGTAGCATGCAGAACAGTAAGTTAAATTTACCAAACCTTTTGATTCAGGCGAAAGATAAATTTCACTATGTGATTTGACGTAGTGTGACATTACTAACCCTTACCTACTATTCTAGTACAACCACCTCTTGGTCCAGTTTGGTTGATTTGATGAGAATCATTAATCGAATCCTGTTAGTTAATCTCATTTCCTATTAATTACTACCTTGATCCAGTCAGTAAAACTAGGCGAGTTCTAACTTTGGCCACCATTAAAAAAAATCACAATAAAGAGAATTTATTAGTATATGTATGCACACTTTCCAAGAATCATGTATTATGTAATTTTACCTTGTTAGTTCATCATAGTTCCCACACCCCTAGTTGTGGATTTACCAAGAATCATGATATTGAATAGCATAATAAAACACTTACAAGAATGAAATTAAGAACAAGAAATCGAAGCTCTTCAATGGAAATCACAAAGTATAAATTACGATCATAAAATATTGTTTCCAAGTGTCTCACAATGTTTCTCATGTTCTCTACTTATTCTCTAATTGTTCTCTACCGTCCTCTATTGAAAATAACCTGAAAACCTATTTATAGTGTTTAAAATACAAAGCCAAATCAAAATAGGAGAACTAGATTTAGCAGGCTCTAAGACCATCTCTACGGGTCTTATAAAGTTCTACAGCCCATAATCGGGGCTTCGTGGACTTTATCTTGAATTCTGGATTTGACTTCTATGACACCTTTCTACGGGCTGTATTCATATTTATAGCCTGCATAGGGTTAGATCTGATGAGTTTTCAACAACTTCCCACTTTCTGATCCTCAGGGTACGAGACATTATATATGACTCGTGCTTCATTCTATGGCTCATTTGCATGTTCGTAGATTCAACTTCAAAAAATTGCCCATTGATCGGATTTTTCTATGAAACCAACTCTACGATCTGTGGAAACTTCCATGGCTCGTAAAGGGAGTCCTAGAACAACAAAAATGTCAGCATCTGCATATTTAGCCCAAAATCATGTCAAATCCTATAATCCTGCAAGACAAATATAAAAACACATCAAATCTACTAACATCGCTTTGAGAACACACAAAATTTTAAGTTTTAAGCATCAAAAGTGCTTGTATTTTGACAGCACATCAACGCCCTCAACTTAAAATTGTTGCTTGTCCTCAAGCGACAGACTCAATCTACATAAGCACTACAGTAACACACAGACTTCAATATAATGGCACACACCATCTTAAACTTAAATACAGATACTCAAACCACTTTTGAGTGCATATCAGATAGCTATCAAGCACACCAATGAAAATCAATATACACGATAATGCAACTATGACAAGCAATACAATTATCAATAAGCAACAATCATTAATTTAGTATAAAACCAATAGTGCAATGCAAGTGCCCTCACAGATGGAAGTCCCATATTCCACTCATTTTCAAATTCAGTGGTTGGGACTACACAAAATCACTCAGTCCCACAAAAAATATTCAAATACCCTACTCAATACCATATGCTTTCCCCTATACTCATGACTATAACCTTCGACTACTTGGACTAGGATCACTTTAGGACTTTATTGGCTTGTCACGTAGGCTCAGGAGACTTTGGGATGATTTGGAAACATAGTGGCTGAAGTCCCTCCTGGACACTATGTTTTCTACACTTTTGCCCTACCAATACTGTCATTTTTCAGCTCATTCTCTCTTTTTCCTTTTCAAAGCTATTTTGGGTGCCTTAATCTCATTTTTTTAAAAGCTCTTTCCCTTTTGTTTTCACATCATTTTTCTATTTAGCTCATTGATTAGGTATCTACTCATTTTTCTTGCACCCAGAGCATATTTTTATCCCCTATTCCATGTATCACTAGCTTCAACCCTCAACTTAGGCTTTTGGCATGAGTCAATGTGCATATGTCCAACCTATGAACCAAGGCCACTTTTGGTAACCACCCTCAACTTAAGCGTTTTGCCTCAGTCAAGGTGCATAATATTCAAGGAAGGACCAAGGCTAATTTTAGGATCTTACATTTAACAAGGCTCGGTAACTTAGATTTTTACAAAGAAAAGGGTACATACAAGGCTCAAACATTAGGATCAAGGGATATTTTATACATTTAGTTGGTTATTTAGGCTAAGTGGACTATTATGAACAATGGCCTAAGATCCTTTCCTACCAACTAACCTACAGTCTAAGTCAGAGTAACAGGGCAAGTTCTGAGTTAAAATACAGTATAAGAACCTTGGAAAGAAAGCTCACACACATGACACTGACCACACTATTAACAAAGACTTTTCGATGATGCTTTTCATCACAATTTAAACTCAATTATTTGAACAAGCGCTATCAAACAATCAAATATGCATGGTTGCTATCTAGACTAACTAATAAAAATTCTGATGGGTTTATTTTTCACACAAAAACTAACATATGTCATAAACTTCAGTACTACATGCTACAAATACTACCTACACATCCTAAACATGCTGATTCAAGAGAAAGTTAATATCTTTGGGGGAAAAAAAAAGAGGCAAGAAAACCCCTCAGATTCAAAATTTGGGATAGTTATAGGCCAAAGTTACTCCGACTTCGCTGAGGCCTATAACTACTCGCACTCCATCGAAAAACTTTGCATTGTCCTCAATGCACAAAATATCATAATAAAGTAGAGAGGTCAAAAAACATACATAGGAGCCTAAGCGTCAGACTCTACCTTTAGTTGCCTCCCAAGCAGCGCCTGATGTATTATCGCGGCACGACATGGACAACATGGCTACTCAGACTTTATCAAATGTCCATGCTTCCACTCTCTTTACTTCTTCAACATTGCCAAGATACAGTTTGACTCTTTGGCTATCAACTTTGAATTTTGTGCCATTTTCTTCTCCAACTAAATCGCCCCATGGTTGAAAACATGGGATAGTCTGAAGAGTCCCAACCATTTGGACTTGAGTTTCCTAGCGAACAACTTCAATCTGGAATTGTATAGCAGCACCAAGTCACTAGGTGTAAATTGGCAATTCTCAATACAATGATCATGTTGTAGCTTCATTCTTTGATTATATAACACTGTTATCTCATACACTTTCAAGAGAAACTTGTCAAACTCATTAATTTAGCCATGAGTTTTCCACGTCGATCTAGTCCAGATTCAACTTGTTGAGCGCCTTCGTCGCTTTGGGCTCAAGCTCTACCGATAAGTGACACGCTTTACCAAAGGCAAGTTGGTAGGGAGACATGCCTATAGGGCTCTTGAATGCAGTTCAATATGGCCATAATGCATCATCAAGGTTTCACGACCAATCAGTCCGATTTGCATTCACCGTCTTGGATAAAATCTACTTGATCTCTTTGTTGGACACCTCAACTTGCCCACTTGTTTATGGATGATAGGATGTTGCCACTCAATGCTTTACTCTATATTTCTAAAGTACAGACTTGATCAATCTATTGTAGAACTGGGAATCTCCGTCACTAATGATTGCCTGAGGTGTTCCAAACCTTGAGAAGATGTTCTTTTTCAGAAATGCTGTAACACTTTTGCCTTTATTGTTGAGAAGAGTGGCTGCCTCCACCTATTTTGATACATAGTCCACAACCACTATATTATACTTGTTCCCATGCGAGCTAACAAATGGGCCCATGAAATCTATCCCCCATATGTCGAATAATTCAATCACCATAATGGGGTTAAGAAGAAGCTCATGCTTGCAAGAAACTCCATTTTCTCTCTAGCATCTGTCACACGCTTTGGCATAGCCGTGAGCATCTTGGATGATGGTCAGCCAATAGCAGCCACATTATAAGATCTTATGTGTCGTTCAAACTCCACTATGGTGACCACCTCATAGGGATGAGTGGCACACCTCTAGGATACTCATCATCTCAACCTCAGGAACATAACAATGAATAATCCCATATGCACATGCATGAAAGAAATATGGATCATTCTAGAAAAACTTCCTCACATCAGACATGAACGTGCGGAGCTGGTGACTAGTCAAATCTAGGGGCACGATATCACTAACCAAATAGTACCGTACTCTTAAAATCATGGTATCAAGTCATGGGATGCTGCCAACACCCTCTCATCAAGAAACAAATCACAATCTCCACCCTATCATCAAACTTGGCCATGGCTCCATCTTATAATCTAGAGAGGTGATCTGCAACCTAATTTTTTTAATCCCCTTTCTATCGATAACATCAAAGTCAAACCCTTGGAGATGAAGTACCCATCGAATCAATCTTGGTTTTGCATCCTTCTTCGCCATCAAGTATCACAATGATGAATGGTCAGTATGCACAATGACCTTGGTTCCCAAAAGATAATACCTTAATTTTCGAATGTAAAGACCACTACAAGCGATTCCTATTTTGTGACAGCGTAGTTCTTCTGTGCTGCATTTAAGGCTTTGCCGACATAATAGATAGGATTTAGTATCTTCTCTCTGCACTACCCTAACACTACCTCAAGCGCAACCCTACTTGCATCACACATTATCTCAAAGGGCTTTGACCAGTCTAGATAATGATGGTATAAGCTGAAATCAACTTCTTCTTCAACCCTTCGAAGGCTTTTAGACATGCGTCATCAAATACAAACTTAACATCTTTCTCCAGTACTTTGCCCAAGGGATGTGCAATCTTTGAGAAGTCCTTTATAAAGTACTTGTTGATTCCTGCATGACCTAGAAAACTTCTCACACCTTTTATAGAGATGGGTGGGGGAAGCTTCTCAATCACCTCCACTTTAGCTCTATCAACCTCGATGCCCTTGATGGAGATTCTGTGCCCTAACATAATGCCTTCCTATACCATGACGTTACACTTTTCCCAATTCAGAACAAGATGACATTCTTCACATCTATTAAGTACTGCATGCAAATGTTTCAAGCAATCCTCGAAAGAGTCACCAACCACAATATAGTATTCCATGAAAACCTCGATAGTGTCCTCCACCATGTCTAAGAAAATGGACATATTGCATCTTTGGAATGTAGATGGAGCATTACACAACCCTTATGGCATCCTTTTATATGCAAAGGTGCCATGGGGGCATGTGAAGATCATCATCTACTGGTCTTATAGAGCAATATAAATCTAATTGTAGCCCGAGTAACCATCAAGAAAGCAATATCATCCCTTTCTTGCCAAGCAGTCTAGTATTTGGTCCATGAACAACATCACGAAATGGTCCTTTTCCTTCAATGCATTGAGCTTTTTGTAGTCCGTGCACGCCCTCACCCAGTGACTGGTCGCATGGGAATCAACTTGTTGCTAGCATTTTCGACCATGGTGATGCCCCTTTTCTTTGGAACATGTGACCTTACCCATTCACTGTCAACGAATGTATAAATCACCCTGCCGCTATCCACTTGATGTTTTCTTTGCATAAGACCTCTTGTGTAGGTGGATTGAGATGCCTTTGGTGCTTAATATTCGGTTTGTAGTCCTTAACTAGTTGGATTTTATGAGTATATACCTCAGGTGGGTTATTAATGATGTCCGCTAATTTTCCACCAGATAGCCGTTTTGAACTACCTAAGCACCACGACCAATGCATTCACGTGTTCGTCATTTAGGTCGACAACAACTATGACTAGCAAGGTGTTATTAACACCCCAAAAATGTGTATCTTAAATAGGATGGAAGAGCCTTCAATTCCCGCACCGGTGGATCCTCAATGGATGGTCTACTAGGTGGTGATTCTCGATTCTTCATGTCCAACTCCAGCTTAGTTTGGTGTTTAGGGCATATGATACCCCTAGGGCCTTTACTATCTCCTCATAGTCTGGGATGCGATCACCCTCAAAGTTTATGAACACTTCTTCCAGGGTGTCAACCCTAGTCTTCCTTCAATGGATACCTCTGCTTCTGCATTTTCTACGCTCTTACTGACAGAGACCACCTTCGGATCGTCATCCCTCTTTATATATTAGTAGACGTTGAATGCGACCTCATCTTCATCCAATCCAAACTGAAGTTATCCCCTTTCCATGTCCACCAATGTTCACTCAGTGACTAAGAAGGGCCTTCCTATGATGATTAGGACTTTGACGTCAACATCACAATTAAGGATCACAAAGTCTATGGGGAATATGAATTTATCCCCTTTGACAAAGATGTCATACAGTATCCCCACATTCTTCACTGTTCAATCCACCATCAACAGTCGCATGCTTGTAGGAGTAGAGGCTCCCAATCCTAGTTTCTTGAACACCGTAGGAGGAATTAGATTTATACTTGCACTAAGATCATATAATGCCCTTGCGAACTCGACATCTCTGATGGTGTAGGGGATGGTGAATGCTTCGGGATCTTCTCATTTCTGCAACAAGGACCTTGTAGCAATTACACTGCAATGTTGAAGCTCTTGGGAGAACTCTTGGTGAAACGACCCCAAAAGTGCCCAAATGTACCTCCAAAATACCCGAAATTGCAATTTCCATATATCTAAAAATCCATTCATTATCTCAAAAATTTGACTTCATATTCTTGTTCAGTGGGTCAAAGTGAGTGGGAAATGGATCTAGCCTCAATTTTTAAGCAACCGTATCGAGTTGGCACAAAACAATGTTGTTTTCGCATTCCCTATGCATCGCACATGTGTTAAAATGGTCCAGCTTTATTTTTCGGTCTAAGACTTTTAAGTCTTGGGCCTAAGTTCCTCATGCATGAAAATACCTATACTTTGCCTTATTTCACCCTAATATCATCCTTAACATTTCCCAATATCCTCTCAAACGCTTAGACTCATATTTCACCCTAAATTCAAGTCCCACAAACTCTAGACCAATCTTAAGGATTTCAGCAAGGATTTCATTCAAGCATCAAGTCTCCATCTCCAATCTTCATCAAGTTCATCTCCAAAGATAAGGTATGTAAGTTTTAGCCATTTGGTTCTTCCACCCATGGTGTTCTAATCTCTTTGTTACTCAATTTGCATGATTTTGAAGTTGATTTTACAAATGGTTTTACTATTATGAACATATCTACAAACTATGTTAAAGCTATGTAAGGTTGTGACTGTTTTGCTATGTTTTGAGCTATAAATGTTGGATTTATTGTAAGATTTGATAAGGGGTTTTGATGTTTATTGCTTGAGGATGTTGCAAGGCATTGGTTGATGGTTATACAATAGATTTACTTGAATGATTTCATCTCTAAATTGCATGGTCTTCTACCCCCATTACACACCCGCTAAGTGTTTGATAAAATGTTCGGTTATGGTTTCTTGAGAAATTGAGGGTCCAAAGCATGGGACATGATATGAATTGATATATGATGATCAAATGATCTTATGTATACAATGAATTCTATATAAAGTGTTGCATTAGACCATGCCCAATTCGGGGGGACTAAAAGCCCGAGTAACCTAGTTGAGGGTTTAACATCTCAACCACTAGGGTGATGGGTGCTATCATCACTAATCTTGATGAGGGGTTTGTACCTCACACACTAGGATGATGGGTGTTATCATCACTAACCTACCAAGGGGTTTGTACTTTGAAGAATCTAGCTTGGTCTCTTCTACGCATATGATATCTTATAAGAGCATGAGTTACTTAAGCATTTTCACTTATGCATTGATCGTTCATGCCATATTGTTAT